>JBAPLK010000163.1:25000-42500 GCA_037832385.1 Rhizophora apiculata
GAATAGCAAAACAAAAAGTGATTCAATTTATAATACCATTATTATGATATTCAATATTTCAATATGATTGAATATCAGTAAACTAAAAGGATTCGGGATTTTATCTGTTTGATGAGATAAAGACCCAATAATTAGAAACAATAACAATATTAAAGTGGATTTTTTTATCACTTAGTCTTTTTCGTGGATTTCATTTCATTGTTCAGTTCAAAAAAAAAAAGGTTCTTGAGATATATTTTTATCTATTTTTTTAATAGACTTCGTATCATATAATCATATAATATAATAATATAATAAAATATAATAATTTGAAGTGCATAAAAGGTCTCTGAACTATACCCAAATATAACTATAGTTATTTATATATACATCTCTCCTTTTATTTCAGTTCTATTCTGGACAGTACATGCTGTGCTCTATCAAAATTTCTATATTTTTTATTCAATTAAAACTTGAATTGAATAGAAAATTTTCTATAGTAATTATAGACAGATAAGATATCCGATTAGATATCTGTATAAGAAAAGAATTTATGTTCTGGGATTTACATAGACTCATAATTATTGTTATAATTCAAATTTAGAAAGATTCTTTTTTATTGAAAAGAATCAATACTGATTAATTATGTCTCAATTTTGATTTTCTTATATCATTAGGGAAAGACAATTTTCGATTCAAATCCAAGAATTTTTCACGCATTCCCATTCCCAGTCAATGGTTCAAGGTTCCAATTTGTTCAGAATTTTGGCTTTTGTGACTGAAAATTGACATTTGTTTTTTCATTTCAATAGAAAGTGGAAAAATTTGGATAATGTATGTTTTGAGATACTATATAAAATTAATCGAAGAGATAGATCAAAAAAGGAAAAATTTCTTTTATTTTCGGAAAGGGATTAAGATTAAGAAAAATAGGATTCAAGACACAAGTACAAAAAAAGGTTTGGTGCCCCCTAGAGGGGGGGGGACATTTTCGTCTATTTTGTAGCACCTTGGCGGCATGGCCGAGTGGTAAGGCGGGGGACTGCAAATCCTTTTTTCCCAGTTCAAATCCGGGTGTCGCCTGATCAACAAAAGATGGGAAATACTTTATTGCCGTTTTGCTAATATAACTTATCGAATTTGCTCCCAACAGAAACACGTGGGGTAAAAGTACTCTTGATATTTCCTTGATTCTAGACATCTAAAATGTTCTGTTCTAAATTCTTGGCTCTAGGATTCAAGGAAAATTTATAGTAGTGAAAGGGAATCGGTAAATCTTGATAGAATAGACCTTCTACTATTAATGTAATGCCTACTGATAATGTAATGCCTACTGATAATGTAATGCCTACTGACTGGGTCTTGAATTAAATTGGATAGCAGGGCAAAGAATCTAATTAGTACTCGTCGAAAGGGCGGAAGTTACTTTGTATACAAACTTATAAAAGTTCCTGAGTACTCAGGAATTCAATCAATCGAATAGCGATTGAATGGATAATTGGCTTTTACTTATACATATCCACATACCCTTTTTTTTAATATCCCTTTTCCATTTTTATTTTTTTATTTTTATTTTTTTATTTATATATTTTATTTATATAAAATAAAGTAATTTTGATATTTTATATTTTTCTTATTTTTCTATTTTTATATATTATTTCTATATATTTTTATATAAAGTAAAAATAACATATATTAAAAATAACATAAACATATATATAAAGTACAAATATATATACAAATATATATAAAGTAAAAATAACATATATTAAAAATAACATAAACATATATATAAAGTACAAATATATATACAAATATATATAAAGTAAAAATAACATATATTAAAAATAACATATATAGCTATATAGCAAATAAAGAAAATTATAGCAAATAAATAAAATAGATCAAATGGAAAAGGGATATTAAAAAAAATAGGGATATGTAACAGATAGTGATCTATTTTGATTCTATATTTTTATATTTTTTGACTTAACTTAATGAAGTGCAACAAAAGACAAAAGAAAGAATAGGTCTTATTATTCTTACATCTTAGTAACATTTTCTTGACACTTCCAGGAGGGCCGTTGCGTATTTTGTTTGTACTTAATGTTTTTCGATTCTACTAGCAATCATATAAGAACTTCTTATAATTAATAATTAATTGTATTTTTTGGATTGTTTCATCAATGGTATTGTATTGGACAGAATCCTTTTTTTTTTTTGACTCCGCGCTAGCTATTCTACTATTATTAGTGAACAATAATTATTAATTAATGAACAATGCTGGAAAAATTCTTTCATATTCATAGAAATAGGGGACATAATTCATATGGATATAGTAAGTCTCGCTTGGGCTGCTTTAATGGTAGTCTTTACATTTTCCCTTTCACTCGTAGTATGGGGCAGAAGTGGTCTCTAAGGGTACTAGTAATTGAGTTAAAAAATTAAACCAATTTTTTTCTAGATCGTTTTGTTTTTGTTTGACTTTTTCCTGTTCAAAGAGAAAAGAGAAGAAAGGAGTTCTTTTATTAGTTATTAACTAATTATTTAATAAATAATTATTTGAATAAATAATTATCTGAATTATTTTATTAGTTATTAAATAATTATTTAATTTAAATTAAGTAGATTTTCTTTTTCTTTTTTTTTCTATGAGAAATAAGATAGACATATTGATTCTCCAACGAGATACTAGGTATAATAAGATATTTTCTTGGACAATTCACAAACAAGCACGTAGTGCTTAGTTTAGTGTTTTATTATTTTAAAAATTTGATTTACGCTATACTTCATTCTTCATTGATTTATTTCATATCATGATTCAAAGGTTAAAATCCGCGAGGTTTACTAATCCTTTTCGCTGAACTTTGAAAAAGTTTTTATAGAACTCATTTCTTTGGATGACCTGTTAATTGCTCAATCGATTACTTTTTTTAGAATGTTAAAAAAAGATTTCTCGATTTTATTTTATTAATATATGTATATGTCCAGACTATTATTATTTTTTCCTTTCAGTGATTTTATTCTTTCGGTAGATGTCAGGATTCATATTAAAAATAATCAGAAATCTAACAAGTAGAATCGTAAGAGTAAGGATGGGTTTTCGATTATTTCAGATTAATTGGAATCAACACAAATCAAATCAAATAGATTAGATGCAAAAAGAAATAGAATTGGGATTACATATAGATAATTGATATCTCGATAGATGAATATGAAGATGACATTCTAGATTGATCGATATTAAGCCTATATTTTTATTATAACTTTATATACTGGAATAACAAAAAAATCTACTAGAATAACAAAACGAGATCCGCTAGTATGGTAGATCTTTCTTTCTACCATACTAGCGGATCTCATAGAATACTACTGATTCTAGTTCGCTCTTTTTATCTAAAATGCGAAATTGGAATCCTTTTCATTTTTTTTTTTTTCTGCAATCATTGATAAGAAGTAAGAGGTCAAGTTTCATTCAAATCAATCATTTTGACTAACAGTTTTTACGTAAATTATAAGTAAAAAGGCAGTAGGAACTAGAATGAACAATGCAGTAGCAATAAATGCGAGAATATTTACTTCCATAATCTCATCCTTTCTTTTTTCTTTACGTCGCAATAACTCGGGATTTAATCCCATAGAGATGATAAATCTTTCGCCTATAAATTGGATGAATTCCATGTTGATCATGTCGAATCGGATCAATATCATGAATAACAATATCTGAGCTATCAAATCGATTCATCGTCGAAAATTGAATAGTATAACATAGAAAGATTGTTTATCCATATCAAATCAAATCAAAAAATGGAGTTCGGCTCTAATCGATAATTTCTTTTCTTTACTTATTCTTTACTTTATTTTGATTTATATTTTGATTTAGACTTTATTTTGATTTATTCTTATTTTCCAGTCTTTTCTATTCTATCAAACTATCGCCTTTCTTGTACAATCATCTACCGAAGTATCATCTAACCGCCTTTACACTTACATTGGTTCCAAACAAACCTAACAAACCCAAACAAATAATGGAAGCCGAAATAAAAAAGGGGGGGTAAGTTCTAAACTCTTTTGTTTTTTAATGATCTAATCTTATCTTAATTGGCTTATTGGAAGACAAAAAAGTGTGATAAAGACAAACTCAGTATCAGTACGATATTTCTTGGAATCCGGAATATGGCGGGAATGAAATTCTCCTATTTGTCACCCTTTTACAGAAAACTACAGAAAACGGAAATTTTACAGAAACCGGGAAGAGGGGTTGATGTATTTTTTATTGGATTTGGATCCGTCGGGACTGACGGGGCTCGAACCCGCAGCTTCCGCCTTGACAGGGCGGTGCTCTGACCAATTGAACTACAATCCCAGGGAAATAAAGTGTACAAGATACATATTCTTATGATTTCACTCAAACCCTTTTTATTTTAATTTCAGATTCGAATCGCCTCCTTGAACTAGAGACGCAAGTGGTATATTGCTATCCACATGGATATATACTTTATTGATGACGGCACGGATTACTAGTTATCTTTTCATTAGTTCAAATCAAAATCGCTCAATCATTAGCAAGATCAGAATTTGTGTGAAAAAAATAGAACAAATCAAATAAATAACAGGGAGAGATATATCAGAAATTTTGACTTTTTTCCATATTAGGCATTTCGAGAGAACAAAGGGGTTATATCATTTCATGGCGGATCAGTGAATTATTGGGCCGAGCTGGATTTGAACCAGCGTAGACATATTGCCAACGAATTTACAGTCCGTCCCCATTAACCGCTCGGGCATCGACCCAGAAAGAATCAATTCCAGACTTATTTTATTATATTCAAAATCCATGATCAACTTCCTTTCGTAATACCCTACCCCCAGGGGAAGTCGAATCCCCGCTGCCTCCTTGAAAGAGAGATGTCCTGAACCACTAGACGATGGGGGCACATTTGCCCGACCGTCAACACGCTATGCTCATAGTATGAACAGTTTTTTGAAATTGTCAATATAACGAAATAATATGATCAGATTCCAAAGATCTTTCCGTTTTTCCGGATTCCGTAGAATTTTGAAATTCGTCATTTATATTCATGTTCATGATTTATTCAATTTATATTCATGATTTGTCCATTATAATCGCCATTATCCAGTAATTATATTAATATTAGTAATTATATTAATATTATTAATTATTAGTATTATTAATATATAAATTCAATTATATAAATATAAGAATTATATAAGATTATTTTTTCTATAAGATTATTTTAAAAGATTATTTTAAAATTATATAAATAAAATCCATTATTAATTATTATCGCTATTATTATTTATTTTATTATATAATTATTATTTATTTTATTATATAAATATTTATTATATAATTATTATTTATTTTATTATATAAATATTTATTATATAAATAGTAATAATATAAATATAAAATAAAATATAAATAATAATGGAAAATCAAAATAGAATAGAAATAGAGAGATAGAATGTAAGAATAGAAAAAATAGGAAGTATCCTTTCCTTTGGTTTGCCAGAAAGCCATAAAAGTAAATCCCATTTCTTCCACTTTCATTCATTGATTCACCCAGTGTTAAGATAGATAGACATATCTCTATCTCACGCTAAACCAGGAACTTAACAAATGATAAATATAGAAATCCAGGTAGGGAAATAACTATCAACAAATTATCAATTTTTTTTTTCTAAGAATTTTGTTCAAGGGACAAATAGAATCTCTTCATCCGTGATTCGCTTCATCTGTGATTCGCTTCATCCGTGATTCGATGAAATATCTTGGATCTATGTTGAAGTGGTAAGTACATGTCCATGGATCAATCAAATGCATTTTTTGTTAGGATGGGAGTCAATTCAATTAGGTTCGGCCTTGAAACAATTCATTGCATTGATATTCATCAAATTGATATTTATCAAATTCAATAAACCATTTTTTTTTTTACCTATATTTTATTTACTAATTTAGCCTTTACTCTACTCATCAGGTAAATCAAATTTCTCGTTTATGACAAAGCTACTATAAATCTACATTTACTCCATATACTTAATTCTATTTAGATTTATTCTAATCTATTTCATATATTTAATCTATTTCATTTACTATATTTACTTTATATAGATTTGTAGATTTGATATATAGATTTGATTTCTAATCACCATGGATATATCCTATTCGCATAATGGCTGATTCAGGAATTGAATCAAAAAAGCCCTTTTAACTCAGTGGTAGAGTAACGCTATGGTAAGGCGTAAGTCATCGGTTCAAATCCGATAAGGGGCTTTACCTCTTTTTTCATTTTTTTGATAAAACTCCAGCGTTAGTATTTCTATTTGCAAGGAGAATAGAACTATTGTTGATATTTGGAATAAGTTGATATTTGGAATAATTTGTATGTAATAAATAATTTGTAATAAAAAAAGTAAGAAATTCTATATTTCTATATTTCTATATTAATATATTTCTATATTTCTATATTTCTATATTAGGAAATTCTATATTCTATATCTAGAATATCTATATCTAGAATATCTATATCTAGAATATCTATATCTAGAATATCTATTTTAATTCTAAAATTCAATTATTAAAATCAAAATTATTAAAATCAAATTATAGTAACTATAAATTATAGTAACTATATAATTTGATTATAAATAATTATATAATAATAATTATATAATATTATATAATTTAATTATAAATTTTAATAAATATAAATTATAATAAAAGATTATTACATTATAGTTAAATTATTAAATATAGTTAAATTATTAAATTTTAAATAATATAAATTAGAAAAGTAATATAAATTAGAAAAGTATTTTATTACATTTATCATATTAATATCATATTAAATTTATATTAAATAATAATATATTATCAAAGTATTTTACTATAATAAATAATTTACTATATTAAATAATAATAAAACAACTTAATGATAATAATAACTTAATGATGAGTTTTAATGATGAGTTTTAATGAAATGAATGATAAGTTTTAATGATAAATTGACTCTTAAATCTACAAATTTTTCTATTTTATATTATTCTAATTTAATCAATTATAAAGATTAAATTAGAAATTAATAAAAGAAAAGTAAGTGGACCTAACCTATTGAGTCATTACTATATCCACTATTCTGATATTCAAATTCGATATAGATGAAATTCGAACAGTAGATCCGCTTTTTCTTTCATTTTTATATTTCTTTTTCTTTGGACTCCGAAAAAATCTGTCGATATTTCTGATTAAATTCTTCTTGGTCCTCGTTATTCTATAAGAATAAATTAATATTTATTTCCTCCACGGAAAAGTTTAGTTGAAGTCATAACATAAGACATATCTTATAATATATAAGAGAGATCTTAAATATCTTTCTTTGATTCCAGAACACAAGATAAATTTATATTGATATCTATACTTATATGAAATTTATAATTTATAATAATGAAATTTATTATTATTTATATTATAAATTTATATTATAAATTTATATTATAAAATAATATAAAAATTATATTATAAAATAATATAAAAATTATAATATAAAATATAAATTATAATATAAAAATTATAATATAAAATATAAATTATAATATAAAAATTATAATATAAAATATAAATTATAATATAAAAATTATAATATAAAATATAAATTATAATATAAAATATAAAATTTATATATAATAAATATATAATAAACAAGATTTATATATCTATTAGACTATTAGATCATGGTTTCATGTACCAAATATTTCCATATCGATGCATACAATATATTTATTCCGACAGTGTAATTGTAATGTAGAATAAGTGTAAGAAAAATACTTTCATTTCAAGTTTCCTATTATTTAATATTGTATTCATATTATTTATTCTTTAATATTGTAGTGAAGTGAATAATAGTAGTGAAGTGAATAATAGTAGTGAAGTGAATAATAGGAAAATTCATTCCCCTTATTCGTTTTCTTTTCTGACAGATTTCTTTTTCTGACAGATATAAAGTCAATAGAAAATATTCAAAGTGCCTTTCTTGCTTTGATCTGTTAAAAGACATACTCTGGTCTTTTATATTCATCTGAAAAAAAAAAAGAAATATAACAAAGATGATAATAAAAAAGAATAAAGTATTAAAATAATAAAATAATAAAATATATGATACTTTAACTTTACTAATTTAATGCACAGAAAAATTATAAGAATAGATAAAAATGTTTCTTTGTATAAATCTTACGAACAAGATCCAAGAATAAGATTAGTTTAATAAAATGGACGAAGAAAGTCTGAGGATCAACTGGTAACAAGAGAGGGAATCACTTGTTCTTTGAACAGTTTTTTCAAAAAAACAAAAAATGCATCTATCAATCTATCTGATTGATGAGTCTTAAAAAAATTCATGGTTTATAGGATTATTAAGACTAAGAAGGAATAACCGAATTGAGTTCATGACTTTACCTATTACTTAAGTTAAGTCAGGTTATAAACCAATAAAGAGTTTTTTTCTTCGAAATCCCTTTGAAATTAGAAGGGGAATGCAATGTACAAGAAATCCAATCATACATAAATGATCGAAACTTCAAAGGCCCTGATGAGGTGTCCGGAAATGGAAATGATTAAAGTAGTTGAATTCACTATGACTATACCTTGGGAAATTTACCAAAGACGAAAATGATTTATTTGATATTATGGATGACATCTGGCCTATTGTTGTGCCTATTTCGCCTTAACAGGTACAACCTTTGTAACTTCATGGTATACCATTTAATTTGGAAGGTTCAGTTTCTTACTCGCTCTTTTACCTACTAAACCAGTTACTGGTACAAATAACATTGTAACCAACGTTTATTGGAAAAAGCAACCCCAAATATTTAAAAACGGTTAGCGGTGACCATTGAATAAGTTTCTTCAGCTTGAGTTGGGTTAAAGGCACGGAATGTATTTGCGCCATCACCATCTTCAAATAAGGTATTTTCTACAGTAGCGCCATGAATAGCGCATAGCAGAGCAGCGCCCAATACACGGCAACTCCCATCATATGAAATGGGTTCAATGTCCAATTATGAAACCCCTGGAAAAAGAGGATGAATCGAAATATAGCTGCTACACCAAAACTAGGCGCAAAGAACCAACCAGACTGACCTAGTGGATAAATCAAGAATACAGAAACAAAAACAGCAATTGGAGCAGAGAATGCGATTGCATATAAGTCGCAATTGCACGGATCGAGCAAGTTCGAATTGACGTAACATAAAACCTATTAGCCCGAAAGCGCCGTGGAGAGCAACAAAAGTCCACAGACCACCTAATTGACACCAACGAGTAAAATCTCCTTGTGCTTCAGGACCCCATAGTAACAATAAAGAATGTGCTAAACTATTAGCAGGAGTAGAAACTGCGGCGGTTAAGAAGTTGCAACCTTCCAAATAGGAACTGGCCAACCCATGGGTATACATGAAGTTACAAAGGTTGTACCTGTGAACCAACCCCTAAGGCGAAATAGGCACAAGGAAAGAGCAATAGGCCAGACCAACCTACAAAACAAAACGGTCCCTCCGTAACCAGTCATCCATAATATCAAATAAATCATTTTCGTCTTTGGTAAATTTCCCAAGGGCTATAGTCATAGTGATCCTCCTATTCAACTACTTTAATCATTTCCATTTCCGGACACCTCATCAGGGCCTTTGAAGTTTCGATCATTTATGTATGATTGGATTTCTTGTACATTGCATTCCCCTTCTAATTTCAAAGGGATTTCGAAGAAAAAAACTCTTTATTGGTTTATAACCTGACTTAACTTAAGTAATAGGTAAAGTCATGAACTCAATTCGGTTATTCCTTCTTAGTCTTAATAATCCTATAAACCATGAATTTTTTTAAGACTCATCAATCAGATAGATTGATAGATGCATTTTTTGTTTTTTTGAAAAACTGTTCAAAGAACAAGTGATTCCCTCTCTTGTTACCAGTTGATCCTCAGACTTTCTTCGTCCATTTTATTAAACTAATCTTATTCTTGGATCTTGTTCGTAAGATTTATACAAAGAAACATTTTTATCTATTCTTATAATTTTTCTGTGCATTAAATTAGTAAAGTTAAAGTATCATATATTTTATTATTTTATTATTTTAATACTTTATTCTTTTTTATTATCATCTTTGTTATATTTCTTTTTTTTTTTCAGATGAATATAAAAGACCAGAGTATGTCTTTTAACAGATCAAAGCAAGAAAGGCACTTTGAATATTTTCTATTGACTTTATATCTGTCAGAAAAGAAATCTGTCAGAAAAGAAAACGAATAAGGGAATGAATTTTCCTATTATTCACTTCACTACTATTATTCACTTCACTACTATTATTCACTTCACTACAATATTAAAGAATAAATAATATGAATACAATATTAAATAATAGGAAACTTGAAATGAAAGTATTTTTCTTACACTTATTCTACATTACAATTACACTGTCGGAATAAATATATTGTATGCATCGATATGGAAATATTTGGTACATGAAACCATGATCTAATAGTCTAATAGATATATAAATCTTGTTTATTATATATTTATTATATATAAATTTTATATTTTATATTATAATTTATATTTTATATTATAATTTTTATATTATAATTTATATTTTATATTATAATTTTTATATTATAATTTATATTTTATATTATAATTTTTATATTATAATTTATATTTTATATTATAATTTTTATATTATTTTATAATATAATTTTTATATTATTTTATAATATAAATTTATAATATAAATTTATAATATAAATAATAATAAATTTCATTATTATAAATTATAAATTTCATATAAGTATAGATATCAATATAAATTTATCTTGTGTTCTGGAATCAAAGAAAGATATTTAAGATCTCTCTTATATATTATAAGATATGTCTTATGTTATGACTTCAACTAAACTTTTCCGTGGAGGAAATAAATATTAATTTATTCTTATAGAATAACGAGGACCAAGAAGAATTTAATCAGAAATATCGACAGATTTTTTCGGAGTCCAAAGAAAAAGAAATATAAAAATGAAAGAAAAAGCGGATCTACTGTTCGAATTTCATCTATATCGAATTTGAATATCAGAATAGTGGATATAGTAATGACTCAATAGGTTAGGTCCACTTACTTTTCTTTTATTAATTTCTAATTTAATCTTTATAATTGATTAAATTAGAATAATATAAAATAGAAAAATTTGTAGATTTAAGAGTCAATTTATCATTAAAACTTATCATTCATTTCATTAAAACTCATCATTAAAACTCATCATTAAGTTATTATTATCATTAAGTTGTTTTATTATTATTTAATATAGTAAATTATTTATTATAGTAAAATACTTTGATAATATATTATTATTTAATATAAATTTAATATGATATTAATATGATAAATGTAATAAAATACTTTTCTAATTTATATTACTTTTCTAATTTATATTATTTAAAATTTAATAATTTAACTATATTTAATAATTTAACTATAATGTAATAATCTTTTATTATAATTTATATTTATTAAAATTTATAATTAAATTATATAATATTATATAATTATTATTATATAATTATTTATAATCAAATTATATAGTTACTATAATTTATAGTTACTATAATTTGATTTTAATAATTTTGATTTTAATAATTGAATTTTAGAATTAAAATAGATATTCTAGATATAGATATTCTAGATATAGATATTCTAGATATAGATATTCTAGATATAGAATATAGAATTTCCTAATATAGAAATATAGAAATATAGAAATATATTAATATAGAAATATAGAAATATAGAATTTCTTACTTTTTTTATTACAAATTATTTATTACATACAAATTATTCCAAATATCAACTTATTCCAAATATCAACAATAGTTCTATTCTCCTTGCAAATAGAAATACTAACGCTGGAGTTTTATCAAAAAAATGAAAAAAGAGGTAAAGCCCCTTATCGGATTTGAACCGATGACTTACGCCTTACCATAGCGTTACTCTACCACTGAGTTAAAAGGGCTTTTTTGATTCAATTCCTGAATCAGCCATTATGCGAATAGGATATATCCATGGTGATTAGAAATCAAATCTATATATCAAATCTACAAATCTATATAAAGTAAATATAGTAAATGAAATAGATTAAATATATGAAATAGATTAGAATAAATCTAAATAGAATTAAGTATATGGAGTAAATGTAGATTTATAGTAGCTTTGTCATAAACGAGAAATTTGATTTACCTGATGAGTAGAGTAAAGGCTAAATTAGTAAATAAAATATAGGTAAAAAAAAAAATGGTTTATTGAATTTGATAAATATCAATTTGATGAATATCAATGCAATGAATTGTTTCAAGGCCGAACCTAATTGAATTGACTCCCATCCTAACAAAAAATGCATTTGATTGATCCATGGACATGTACTTACCACTTCAACATAGATCCAAGATATTTCATCGAATCACGGATGAAGCGAATCACAGATGAAGCGAATCACGGATGAAGAGATTCTATTTGTCCCTTGAACAAAATTCTTAGAAAAAAAAAATTGATAATTTGTTGATAGTTATTTCCCTACCTGGATTTCTATATTTATCATTTGTTAAGTTCCTGGTTTAGCGTGAGATAGAGATATGTCTATCTATCTTAACACTGGGTGAATCAATGAATGAAAGTGGAAGAAATGGGATTTACTTTTATGGCTTTCTGGCAAACCAAAGGAAAGGATACTTCCTATTTTTTCTATTCTTACATTCTATCTCTCTATTTCTATTCTATTTTGATTTTCCATTATTATTTATATTTTATTTTATATTTATATTATTACTATTTATATAATAAATATTTATATAATAAAATAAATAATAATTATATAATAAATATTTATATAATAAAATAAATAATAATTATATAATAAAATAAATAATAATAGCGATAATAATTAATAATGGATTTTATTTATATAATTTTAAAATAATCTTTTAAAATAATCTTATAGAAAAAATAATCTTATATAATTCTTATATTTATATAATTGAATTTATATATTAATAATACTAATAATTAATAATATTAATATAATTACTAATATTAATATAATTACTGGATAATGGCGATTATAATGGACAAATCATGAATATAAATTGAATAAATCATGAACATGAATATAAATGACGAATTTCAAAATTCTACGGAATCCGGAAAAACGGAAAGATCTTTGGAATCTGATCATATTATTTCGTTATATTGACAATTTCAAAAAACTGTTCATACTATGAGCATAGCGTGTTGACGGTCGGGCAAATGTGCCCCCATCGTCTAGTGGTTCAGGACATCTCTCTTTCAAGGAGGCAGCGGGGATTCGACTTCCCCTGGGGGTAGGGTATTACGAAAGGAAGTTGATCATGGATTTTGAATATAATAAAATAAGTCTGGAATTGATTCTTTCTGGGTCGATGCCCGAGCGGTTAATGGGGACGGACTGTAAATTCGTTGGCAATATGTCTACGCTGGTTCAAATCCAGCTCGGCCCAATAATTCACTGATCCGCCATGAAATGATATAACCCCTTTGTTCTCTCGAAATGCCTAATATGGAAAAAAGTCAAAATTTCTGATATATCTCTCCCTGTTATTTATTTGATTTGTTCTATTTTTTTCACACAAATTCTGATCTTGCTAATGATTGAGCGATTTTGATTTGAACTAATGAAAAGATAACTAGTAATCCGTGCCGTCATCAATAAAGTATATATCCATGTGGATAGCAATATACCACTTGCGTCTCTAGTTCAAGGAGGCGATTCGAATCTGAAATTAAAATAAAAAGGGTTTGAGTGAAATCATAAGAATATGTATCTTGTACACTTTATTTCCCTGGGATTGTAGTTCAATTGGTCAGAGCACCGCCCTGTCAAGGCGGAAGCTGCGGGTTCGAGCCCCGTCAGTCCCGACGGATCCAAATCCAATAAAAAATACATCAACCCCTCTTCCCGGTTTCTGTAAAATTTCCGTTTTCTGTAGTTTTCTGTAAAAGGGTGACAAATAGGAGAATTTCATTCCCGCCATATTCCGGATTCCAAGAAATATCGTACTGATACTGAGTTTGTCTTTATCACACTTTTTTGTCTTCCAATAAGCCAATTAAGATAAGATTAGATCATTAAAAAACAAAAGAGTTTAGAACTTACCCCCCCCTTTTTTATTTCGGCTTCCATTATTTGTTTGGGTTTGTTAGGTTTGTTTGGAACCAATGTAAGTGTAAAGGCGGTTAGATGATACTTCGGTAGATGATTGTACAAGAAAGGCGATAGTTTGATAGAATAGAAAAGACTGGAAAATAAGAATAAATCAAAATAAAGTCTAAATCAAAATATAAATCAAAATAAAGTAAAGAATAAGTAAAGAAAAGAAATTATCGATTAGAGCCGAACTCCATTTTTTGATTTGATTTGATATGGATAAACAATCTTTCTATGTTATACTATTCAATTTTCGACGATGAATCGATTTGATAGCTCAGATATTGTTATTCATGATATTGATCCGATTCGACATGATCAACATGGAATTCATCCAATTTATAGGCGAAAGATTTATCATCTCTATGGGATTAAATCCCGAGTTATTGCGACGTAAAGAAAAAAGAAAGGATGAGATTATGGAAGTAAATATTCTCGCATTTATTGCTACTGCATTGTTCATTCTAGTTCCTACTGCCTTTTTACTTATAATTTACGTAAAAACTGTTAGTCAAAATGATTGATTTGAATGAAACTTGACCTCTTACTTCTTATCAATGATTGCAGAAAAAAAAAAAAATGAAAAGGATTCCAATTTCGCATTTTAGATAAAAAGAGCGAACTAGAATCAGTAGTATTCTATGAGATCCGCTAGTATGGTAGAAAGAAAGATCTACCATACTAGCGGATCTCGTTTTGTTATTCTAGTAGATTTTTTTGTTATTCCAGTATATAAAGTTATAATAAAAATATAGGCTTAATATCGATCAATCTAGAATGTCATCTTCATATTCATCTATCGAGATATCAATTATCTATATGTAATCCCAATTCTATTTCTTTTTGCATCTAATCTATTTGATTTGATTTGTGTTGATTCCAATTAATCTGAAATAATCGAAAACCCATCCTTACTCTTACGATTCTACTTGTTAGATTTCTGATTATTTTTAATATGAATCCTGACATCTACCGAAAGAATAAAATCACTGAAAGGAAAAAATAATAATAGTCTGGACATATACATATATTAATAAAATAAAATCGAGAAATCTTTTTTTAACATTCTAAAAAAAGTAATCGATTGAGCAATTAACAGGTCATCCAAAGAAATGAGTTCTATAAAAACTTTTTCAAAGTTCAGCGAAAAGGATTAGTAAACCTCGCGGATTTTAACCTTTGAATCATGATATGAAATAAATCAATGAAGAATGAAGTATAGCGTAAATCAAATTTTTAAAATAATAAAACACTAAACTAAGCACTACGTGCTTGTTTGTGAATTGTCCAAGAAAATATCTTATTATACCTAGTATCTCGTTGGAGAATCAATATGTCTATCTTATTTCTCATAGAAAAAAAAAGAAAAAGAAAATCTACTTAATTTAAATTAAATAATTATTTAATAACTAATAAAATAATTCAGATAATTATTTATTCAAATAATTATTTATTAAATAATTAGTTAATAACTAATAAAAGAACTCCTTTCTTCTCTTTTCTCTTTGAACAGGAAAAAGTCAAACAAAAACAAAACGATCTAGAAAAAAATTGGTTTAATTTTTTAACTCAATTACTAGTACCCTTAGAGACCACTTCTGCCCCATACTACGAGTGAAAGGGAAAATGTAAAGACTACCATTAAAGCAGCCCAAGCGAGACTTACTATATCCATATGAATTATGTCCCCTATTTCTATGAATATGAAAGAATTTTTCCAGCATTGTTCATTAATTAATAATTATTGTTCACTAATAATAGTAGAATAGCTAGCGCGGAGTCAAAAAAAAAAAAGGATTCTGTCCAATACAATACCATTGATGAAACAATCCAAAAAATACAATTAATTATTAATTATAAGAAGTTCTTATATGATTGCTAGTAGAATCGAAAAACATTAAGTACAAACAAAATACGCAACGGCCCTCCTGGAAGTGTCAAGAAAATGTTACTAAGATGTAAGAATAATAAGACCTATTCTTTCTTTTGTCTTTTGTTGCACTTCATTAAGTTAAGTCAAAAAATATAAAAATATAGAATCAAAATAGATCACTATCTGTTACATATCCCTATTTTTTTTAATATCCCTTTTCCATTTGATCTATTTTATTTATTTGCTATAATTTTCTTTATTTGCTATATAGCTATATATGTTATTTTTAATATATGTTATTTTTACTTTATATATATTTGTATATATATTTGTACTTTATATATATGTTTATGTTATTTTTAATATATGTTATTTTTACTTTATATATATTTGTATATATATTTGTACTTTATATATATGTTTATGTTATTTTTAATATATGTTATTTTTACTTTATATAAAAATATATAGAAATAATATATAAAAATAGAAAAATAAGAAAAATATAAAATATCAAAATTACTTTATTTTATATAAATAAAATATATAAATAAAAAAATAAAAATAAAAAAATAAAAATGGAAAAGGGATATTAAAAAAAAGGGTATGTGGATATGTATAAGTAAAAGCCAATTATCCATTCAATCGCTATTCGATTGATTGAATTCCTGAGTACTCAGGAACTTTTATAAGTTTGTATACAAAGTAACTTCCGCCCTTTCGACGAGTACTAATTAGATTCTTTGCCCTGCTATCCAATTTAATTCAAGACCCAGTCAGTAGGCATTACATTATCAGTAGGCATTACATTATCAGTAGGCATTACATTAATAGTAGAAGGTCTATTCTATCAAGATTTACCGATTCCCTTTCACTACTATAAATTTTCCTTGAATCCTAGAGCCAAGAATTTAGAACAGAACATTTTAGATGTCTAGAATCAAGGAAATATCAAGAGTACTTTTACCCCACGTGTTTCTGTTGGGAGCAAATTCGATAAGTTATATTAGCAAAACGGCAATAAAGTATTTCCCATCTTTTGTTGATCAGGCGACACCCGGATTTGAACTGGGAAAAAAGGATTTGCAGTCCCCCGCCTTACCACTCGGCCATGCCGCCAAGGTGCTACAAAATAGACGAAAATGTCCCCCCCCCCTCTAGGGGGCACCAAACCTTTTTTTGTACTTGTGTCTTGAATCCTATTTTTCTTAATCTTAATCCCTTTCCGAAAATAAAAGAAATTTTTCCTTTTTTGATCTATCTCTTCGATTAATTTTATATAGTATCTCAAAACATACATTATCCAAATTTTTCCACTTTCTATTGAAATGAAAAAACAAATGTCAAT
>JBAPLK010000163.1:47500-50000 GCA_037832385.1 Rhizophora apiculata
ATCTTTACCTTTTTTTTTTTTCAAACCCCATATTTTTTAAAAATCAAGGTTTTTCAAAATAAAATAATTAAAAATTGGTTTAAAAATGGTTTTGGCATGGAAAATTTCCTCAAAATTATAGCCCAACATCTATTCTAGCTTGGTAACTTTAAAGCCCAGAGGATAAAATGAATCTTGCTAATTCTATAAAAAGCTATCCTTTTGGACTCATTTGCTTTGATGCAATTTAGTGGAACCAAATAATTCAAGTCTAATGACTTTAAGTCATAAGGTTCATTTATTGTCATGATTAATTATATTATATGGTGAATACATTAATGTAATTTCATGTTATTTTAAATGTGAATAAAGTGCTACAATGAAAGGAAAAAATTGTTAAACGGGAATGAAGTGAGGGCTTATTCTTTTAGATTTGAACGCATTCAATATTGCAGAAGAGGAAATCAAGTCCAACGACCCTTTATTTGATGCAATTCAATGGACATCAAATAATCCACAGGTCCAGTCCATGACTCCTAAAGTTCATTGAAGGTCATAATATGTCATGATTTAATTTTATATTTTGTGAGTGCATCAACTGAATTAATTTCATGTTTAGTTTTCAAAATTTGGTCCTGTTACCAACTAACAGAGAAATGTAAAAAGGAATGAAGGCTAGGCTTCCTTCTTCTAGATCTGAAACCCATTAAATATTTTGCCAAGAAAAGACAATCAAGTACAATGACTCATTTGTTTAATTGAATTCAATGGATTCAAAGCCGCCACTAAATTGCCAAGGTTAATTATTTTCACTTATTAACATATTATTAGTAAGTACATCAATTTTAATTTGACAATCATTGTTATGCAAATGAGTCCCTTGCAACTAAAGAGGAAAGCTTGTAAGAAAGAGAAATAAAGGGTGATAAGTTTTCATTCTTTCTAGAGATTGAAACCATATGAATTCCCTATGAGAAAAGACATAAGTCTTGAATCAATGATCCTTTGTTTGATGGAATCCAATGGATTTATAAGGCTAAAGTCATAAGTTTGTTGTTGTTGTGATTATATAAATAATGTTGGTTAATACAACAATGATAATTTCATTGATCATTTTGTGTGAATGAGCCATTACAACTAAAGGAGAAAACTTGTAAAAGCAACAAATGTAGGTGATGGTTCTCTTTCTTGTCAAATTGAAACTATTTAATTTGATCAAGAAAAGACAATCAAGATCAATGGATTCAAAGCGCCAAAAGTCATAAGGTTGTTATTGTCGTGATTAATTTTAATGTTTCAAGTGGCTCAAACAATAATAATTTTGTCATCATTTTGTAAGTTAAGAAATGAAGGGATAAATTTTCATTCTCCTAGAATTAAACCATTCAAAAAATTGTAAGAAAAGTCAATTAAGTTGAATGACTCCTTTGTTTTGATGAAAATTTAATGGCGTAGAATGCCAAGGTCACAAGGTCATAAGGTCATAAGGTGTGATTGGTTCATTCAATCTAATGTTTGGTGTAGACATGTGAATGAGTCCTTGCAAGAAATGAAGAAAGCTTGTTAGCAAGAAATGAATGGACAATTACATTTCTTCTAGAATTAAAAAACATTAAACTTTTGTAAGAATAGAAAAATCAAGTCAATGACTCCATTGTTTCCAAGGAATTTAAATGGATTTAGAGTGCCAAATTCATAAGGTCATTATTGTTAAATTAATCTAATATTTAATGCTAAAACTAATGTTAATTTTATGATCATTCTATGTGACTCAGTCATTACAACTAAAAAAGAAAGCTAGAAAGCAAGAAATGAGGGAATAATTTCATTCTTCTAGAATTGAACCATTCAAAAACTACAAGAAAAATCAATCAAGTTCAATGACTTCTTTGATTGATAGAATTCAATGGATTCAGAGTGCCAAAGTTATAAGGTCATAAGGTCATGTATAGTTCATTCAATCTAATGTTTGGTGCAAACATGTGAATGTGACCTTACAACTAAAGGGGAAAATACATTTTTTTAAAATTAAACTATTAAAAACTATAAGAATAGAAAATCAAGATCAATAACTCCTTTGTTTCACATAACTCAATGGAATATGAGTGCCAAATTTAGAAGACATCATTATTATTGTGATTAATCTAATGTTTGGTGCTTAAACCAATGTTAACTTAATGATCTTTTTGTGTGAATGAATCCTTGCAACAAAAGGAGAAAACTTGTAAGTGAGCAATGAAGTGATGGTTTCATTCTTCTAGAATTGAACCACTATTGTTGCCTTTACCTATTGATGGGCATGTTAGATTAGATGGAGAACAAAAGGCCAAAATGGTGAAGATGTTGCATGAGAAGGTGCAATAACAAATTGCAAAATGAACTAAATAACATGCATCCTATAACAACAAAGGGAAAAAGAAGGTGGAGTTTGAACCTGGTGATTGAGTTTAGGTGTATATGTGCAAGGAAAGGTTCCTAGCTTAGAAAGCTATAGCTTAGAGGAGATGGTCCATTTCAAGTA
>JBAPLK010000164.1:0-25000 GCA_037832385.1 Rhizophora apiculata
ATTAAGTTCTTTATCAAAAATCTTTTTTTTTTTTTTGGAATCAATTTGACTATTGCCATATGTATGACATAACTTATCTACTACAAAGTTAGATGATTTGAATAAATTAGACAAATTATTGTGGAATCTACCCTTGCATTTGTGTGCTATACTATTATTGATTCATTCACTTATGAGGTATAACTTTTTTTCCATCAAGTTTTTGGTGCCATTGTTGGAGATTTGATTAAATTTTTTCAATTTTATTTTGCTACACATTTTTCATTTTATTTTACTACATTTTTTTCGTCATTAAGAGTGAATGCTTGGTCAATGATCATTGAGAATAGAATAGTTACTGTACAAATGTAACATTAAAAGTTAGGAAAACAAAAAAGAGAAGACAAGCTACACCTTCATTATTGCATTTTGAATTTGAGGAAGAAGATGAGTTGGAGCAAAATATGATGATGGCACCTCAAGATCATCCTATGAAGGACTATGCATAGCTGACCATTGAAACTTCTCTATCTTGCATAGTTCTCAATGAAGCAGCTTGAAATTGTGAGCATAAGAACATTAATTATAATATGCTTCCTTCTTTTCATGGTGCTACTTCTTAGAATCTTTTTCACTCATTCATGATTTTTACATTATGGTTCAAACATTTCCTTTGCAAGGTTGAACTAAAGATCAATTATAGTTGAGGTGTTTTCCTTACACCATGAAGGATTATGCAAAAATATGGTTTACAAGAGTGACACCAACTTCATTAATGACATGGGAGCAGGTGTACAACAAGTTCATTGGTAAATTTCATTCACATGCCAAGACCACAAAATTAAGGTGTAAGATTGCTACATTCACCTAGGTAAACGATGAGGCATTCATAAGGCATGGAGCATTTCAAGTTGTTATTAACCTAATGTCCACATCATAGGTATACCTTAGAACTTCAAAATCAATTCTTTTATGATGCACTAACTAGGCTTGTCAAGCCATTGTGGATAATGCTATAGAGGGTGCAATGAGAGAAAGGACAGTGCAAGAGACTTATCATCTCTACAAGGTGCTTGGAACCAATTTGTAGTAGAAGAGTATTAGAAGGAAGTTGAGAGGCATTCATGAGCTGAATTCTCACATTGACTTAGCCATGAATATATAAGAACTGACACAATAGATGAAAAGCATGTGCATGATGATGATGGGTGCAAGGCCAAATGCTTTTAATGAGGTATGTGCCATCTATGGAGTTAATAGTCATTCTACTAACATTTGTCCCCCTCATTAGCATTTTCTAAAAATGGTATAGTAAGCAAATATGATGAATGCTTATAACCCAAAGGTTAGGAATGACCCTTAACCTAATTCCTATACTTCTGGGTGGAGGAATCATTCAAAATTCTTTAGAAGCAACAACTAGAATCAAAATCAAGTTGGATCTTTCTTTCAACCTAGAAAGCCCATGTTAGAAGGGACTTTGCAAAACTTTATACAAGTTTGTCAAAGTAATCAACAAAACAATCACTGAAAATTCCAACAATAGGAAGCATCTTTATCAAAGTTAGAAGTGCAAGTGGGACAAATTGTTGAGGCCATCCAAGGCCATGTACCAGGAAAAGTCCCTAGCTAATCTAAGCAAGCTAAAGTCGTTACAATACTATGAAGTGGTAAGATAATTGATAATAAGGTTAATTGTAAGTCAAATAAAGATATGACCATTTTTTTAGCCAAAGAATCTAAGGAGGAGCAACAATAGGAGTCAATCAAAACCTTATGACACATCAAAACCATATATGCCAACAGTTCCCTTTTTGGGTCATTTGAAGAAAAGCAAATTGGATAAGTCATTTTCTAACATCTATGATATCTTGTCTAAGTTTAATGTGAACTTACCTTTGTTTGACATAATTAGGAACATGCAACATTATGAAAAATTTTTGAAAGAATTGAACACTTGTAAGCATAAGTATGAACTGAATGAGAAGGTAATTGTTTTTAAAATAGTAAGTGCTATGTTGCAACATAAATTACCACCTAAATTAAAGGATCTAGGAATTTTAACATAAATATAATTGTGGGGAATGCGAGCATGGAAAAGGCTATGCTAGACTTAGGGGCAAGCATCAACTTGATGCCATATTCTATTTACCTATAATTAGGGATTAGGAGGATTAAAGACTACTAAAATGTCTTTAGGCTTGCCAATCATTTAATCAAATATCCTAGAGGCATTGTAGAAGACATTTTGGTTTAAGTTGACAAACTAATTTATTCTTGCAAATTTTGTTGTTTTTGATATGGAGAGGAATTCAAAATTTGTTAATGAGTTTCCTCTTTTACCTAGACATCCATTCAGGGCTAGGCCAAAACAATCATTGCCATATAGAATGGAAAGCTTACTATGATAGTTCTTCTTGAAACTATGGAATTTTTAGTTTTTAATTGCTTAATTTTACCCTCAGATTCTAGTGATTGTTTCCTTATAGACTACTTAGATTTTATTGTTTCCTCAAATTTTCTATAGGATTAAATGGAAGACAACTTAGAGTTGGCCTTAAATGTAGAAGATCACCAAAAGGATGATGAAGTAAGGGAATTCACATCAATGTTGGATAAGGCAATGCTAAAACTCCTTGAGAATGCTCATGCAAAGTCTTTAGGATACTTTAATCCTATGTTAGCTCTTTTGATTATCTTACCCTTGAATCTTGAGCTAAAACCACTTCCTCCTAATTTGAAATATGCTTTTCTTGGGGAAAATGAGACTCTTCTAGTCATTAACCCTTCTAATTCATCCCCAACTGAAGAAAGCAAGTTCCTTAATGTGTTGAGAGACTATAGCGTAGCAATAGGGTAGATCATAGCTGATATTAAAGAGATTATCCCAACAATGTGTGATGTAGGAGCATCTCCTTAGGACAACCAAGAATTAATCCAAGACCTAGGCCAAGCACGAAAAATGCTCATTATGCTATCAAAATAATGAATTGCATGTCAAACTTGTTCCAATTACTGGACCTTCAGTTCAAGCCTAATGACAATCATGAGTAGCCATTTTAAAGCTCTAGATGTTTAGATTTGGATGAATTTAGAACATCAAGAGTCAAGTTCCTTTACCAGCCACCAGGATAGTCAAAAGTTAGGATATTGATGCATTTTCTTATGCTCGGAGGGATGTTCCAAAACCTTTATTTATAGTGAATAATTAAACTCTTACCTTAAGGAATTTAAAAAGTTTTCTTCTATGTTATGTATCTTTATGGTGGATTCCATTGAGTGGTGATTTAACCCTACCATTTATGCATCTCTTGAGTGGATCCCTTAAGAGTGGTGAGTGCTATCAGTCCTATATCTCTAATATGATGGAGTTTCTCCTATATCCTGGGAGTGAAGGTTACTGTTAGATCTTTTTCACATATCAAGTTTGGTATCAAAGCATAACCCATAGGACCCAGGTTTCATGGCTTATTATGGATTGCGTATTGAACCTCTAGAAAGAGAGAGTTGTGATTTTGAGATGGATGAACTAAGGAGACAATTTCACGAACTCTAGTGGCACTTAAATCAGTATGAAGGGACACGTGATCATGATGATAATTCTTTTAATGCTGCACATGAAAGCTCATTTTTCTGATGGTTATCAAGAATCAAGTAATGGCTCCTCTTCTCATCATTCTCCTTTAAGAAGGAATCATTCCAACATCAGAGGATTTGACATGAAGATTGAAATTCCTGAGTTTGAGGGAAAAATGCAACCTGATGAGTTCCTTGATTGGCTGCATACTATTGAACATATTTTTGAATATAAAGAGTTTCCTGAGGATGGAAAGGTCAAGTTGGTGGCTCTAAAACTCAAGAAGTATGCTTCTTTATGGTGGGAGAACTTGAAGAAATAAACAGATCAAGAGGGGGGAAAAAAATTAGAACATGGGAGAAATGAAGGAGTTAAAAAAAAAAATTCTACTTGAGGATTATTGAATGGAGATGTGACAAATTTGACTGTCACATCATCAAATTAATTATTAAGGTGGCCTAAAGGCTTGTAGTTAGTGGCATGACCTTAGTCGTCTCCCAATGAACCAATGTATTTTTTAGACTATATGATATGAGACTAACTCCAGTAATTTTTGAATCTTGATGACCTATCCTTGATTCCTAAGGATATAGGAATATATGTCTAGTGGGTTAGCCTTAGTCTTAGCTGAGATCTCACACTAGACAACACTGCACTCCTTAAAATCTCTAGATGATCACCTAGATTCGACTAACTATGGCTCACAAAAAACCCATTATCGCGCAATTATCATGCAATCTAACTAGCATAAGCACCATAGTAAGTAGCAAATCTGCCCCTTAATCTCATCCTAAGCATGACTCAAGTTACCAATCGATAGCTCTCAAGACACTCCTTAACTCACCCAAAACCAATTGGTATTATCACCTAAGGAATCCTGTTAAGTGACTGAATAAGAATAAGGCTAAAATGAGAAAACCAGAATGTATTCATTCAATGATAAAACATGATCTCCAGGTAACCCCAGAGTTAAAATGATTTACATAGTCATGCAATGAAGGAAAAGAGAAATGCAAAATGAGAAGAATGAGACTATTACTGTCTGTCCTCTCTCTTCTTTTGTCAACCCGTGACCATCCTTTTTCTATATCCATTTACCACCTCTTCATCTTCCTTGCAATTAATGCTCCTTTGGCTGTTCATGATCCCAAGGTTGCAGCATGTCATGAGGTTGTTCTCTCCTTCCCAATGCAGTCAATGCTTGCCTCTTCATAAAATGTAGCCAAGAAGATGAACAAAAAAATTGAAAAGTAGATAAGTTGATGTGAACACCAAAAGATATGGCTTAGAGACCCAACAAACATAAAAAATGTAACAAGAACATAAGAACACTAAATCATATTTCACTTATGCAAGACCTAGGCCCAATGTTCAAGGAATCAATCATTAAAATTTTCCTTAATAAGGAACACAAACCAAAGGTTTAGGAGTGATAAATTGAGTTGAATGCCACAAGAAGAGTTAGTTCATGTTCTTTGGTTCTTGAAAGAACCAAATGAAAAAATTCTCATTCTTTTTTTCACTAATTTTTTTGTCCTTTTTAACAATGAAGTCAAGCCTATTTATATGTTATATTATCAACCCTAAAAATATAGACAATGATAAACTCTTAAAATATAAGAACACTCATATTTTATTGCAAACTCCTATTTTATAACAACTCCTTTATAAGAGTTGATTTTATTGTAACTTTAGCTTATTAAGTACTCTAATCAAATAAACAAAGCCTTGGTCTACATTAGGATATGCTTTGTTGCCCTTTAAGATTGAAATATCTTCTTTGGCCCAAATTTCTTCAATCAACTTGCTAAGTGCCTCTTTCATCCCTTTAGCACTTGAATGCTCAATGGATCCTTTGAAGTCCTCTATGCATCAGCTCCTTGATGGATCTCATCACATTCACACAAAATGATCATGAAATTCACACTAGTTAATCCTGACAATGATGACCATAAGGAGCCATTGATCTTGATTTTCTTTTCTAGATCATATTGAAAGGTTCAATTCTAGAAGAAAGAAACCATTGCTTCATTTGTTGCTTTTAAGTTTTCTCACTTAGCTATAAGGACTTATTCACATAAAATGATCATGAAATTATCATTGGTGTAAGCACCAAACATTATATTAATCTCAACAATTATGACCTTATAACTTTAGCTCTCTAAATTCATTGAATTCCATCAAACAAAGGAGTCACTAAAATTAACATTGATGTCTACACCAAATAATAGATTGAATGAACCAATCATGACTTGATAACTTTGCCACTCTAAATCTATTAATTTTTTTCAAACAAAGGAGTCATTTGATTTTGATTGTCTTATAGGTATCGAATGGATCAATTTTAGAAGAATGAAATTTTCACTTCATTTCTTGCTTACAATTTTTTCTCATTTAATTGCAAAGACTTATTCACACAAAATGATTACGAAATTAACATTAATATTTGCACCAAATATTAGATTGAACAAACCAATCACAACCTTATGACTTCATCACTTTAAATCCATTAAATTCTATCAAACAAAGGAGTTACTAATCTTGATTTTTTTTTTTTGAAGGTATTGAATGGTTTAATTCTAGAAGAATGAAGCTATCAGTAAACATTCATGATTTTGCATTTTGCAGCCAAGACTCATTTACACAAAATGATCATGATATTAACAATGTTGTATGCTATAAACGTTATATTAATTGTGATAATAATGAAATTATGAATTTAACACTTTGAATCCATTAAATACCATCAAAGAAAATTTAGTTCTTGAAGAGTTCTTTGGAAAAGAAGGGATTTAGGAGTGATATGTCAGGTTGAATACTGAAAAAAGAGTTAGTTCTTGATAAGTTATGTAGTTTTTTGAAGAACCAAAGGAGAAAATTTTCACTTTTATTTTACTAATGTTTAGCTATTTTTAACAATAAAATCAAACTTAGTTATAGACTAAATTAGCAACCCCAAAGACCCTAAAAATAAGGACAATGATAAACTCTTAAAATGTAAGAACACTCCTATTTTATTAGACTCTTATTTTATAATAAATTCCTATTTAAGTGTGGATTTTAATGTAATCTTGGCCCATTAAGTAATCTAATCAAATAAATAAAGTTGTGACCCATATTAAGATATCTTTTGTTGCCCTTCAAGCTTGAATTATCTTCTTTGGCCCAAATTTCTTCAATTAGACCATTTAAAGTTTGTTTCATTTTTTTAGCACTTGAACATGTCATTAGCCCTTCTTGAATGCTCAATGGATCCTTAGAAGCCCTCTATGTGTCAATTCCTCCATGGATCTCATCATTTCCCCTCTACTCAAAAGGATTTTTCCCCAAATCATCACCTATGTCAAAAGAAGAAAGATCATAAACATTAAAGTTGCAGTCATATTTTACTCAACATAAAGGTCTAGCTTATAGGCATTGTCATTAATTTATGCTGCTACTTGAAATGGACCATCACCTCTCAGCTATAGCTTTCTAAGCTAAGATCCTTTCCTTGCACATATGCACCCAAACCTAATCACCAGGTTCAAACACCACCTTCCTTTGCCCTTTGTTGTCATGGGATGCATGTTGTTCAGTTTGTTTTCAAATTTGTTGTCACACTTTCTCATGCAACTTCTTCACCATTTTGGCCTTTTGTTTACCATCTAAGCTAACATACCCATCAATAGGTAAAGGCAACAACAATGGTTCAATTTTAGAAGAATGAAACCATCACTTCATTGCTCACTTACAAGTTTTCTCCTTTAGTTGTAAGGATTCATTCACACAAAAAGATCATGAAGTTAACATTGGTTTAAGCACCAAACATTAGATTAATTGCAACAATAATGACCTTATAAATTTGGCACTCATATTCCATTGAGTTACTTGAAACAAAGGAGTCATTGATCTTGATTTTCTTGCTTACTAGCTTTCTCTTTTAGTTGTAATGACTGACTCACATAGAATGATTACAAAATTAACGTTGGTTTAAGCACTAAATATTAGTTTAATTGTGACAATAATGACCTTATGAATTTGGCACTCTAAATCCATTAAATTCCTTGAAACAATGGAGTCATTGATCTTGATTTTCTATTCTTACAAGTATTTAATGGTTCAATTCTAGAAGAATGTAATTATCCATTCATTTCTTGCTAGCAAGCTTTCTCCATTTCTTGCAAGGGATCATTCACATGTCTACACCAAACATTAGATTGAATGAACCAATCATGACCTTATGACCTTGTGACCTTGGCACTCTAACACCATTAAATTTCATCTAACAAAGGAGTCATTGAACTTGATTGACTTTTCTTACAATTTATGAATGGTTTAATTCTAGGAGAATGAAATTTAACAATGATGACAAAATTAACAATGGTTTGAGCATCAAAATTAAATTAATTGCAACAATAACAACCTTATAACTTTGGCACTTTGAATCCATTGAATTCTTTCGAACAAATGCACCATTGATCTTGATTTTCTTTTCTTGATCAAATTAAATAGTTTAATTCTACAAGAAAGAAATCATTGTTACAATTGTTGCTTACAAGTAGTCTCCTTTAGTTGTAATGGCTTAATCACACAAAATGATCATGAAATTATCATTGGTGTATTAATGAAACATTATGTTAATCACAACAACAACAAACCTGTGACTTTAGCTCTATGAATCCATTAGATTCCATCAAACAAAGGAATCATTGATCATGATTATCTTTTCTTATGGGAATCCAATGGTTTAATTCTAGAAGAATGAAACTGTCCCCTTGTTTCTTGCTTACAAGCTTTCTCCCTTTGTTGCAAGGACTGATTTGTATAAAATGATCATCAAATTAAAATTGATGCATTTATTGAATAATATATTAATAGTGAAAATAATAACCTTGGAAATTTGGCAGACTGAATCCATTGAATTCAATTAAACAAATGAGTCATTGTACTTGATTGCCCTTTCTTGCAAATATTTGATTGTTGAAATCTTTCAATGAAGCCTTGGTTCATTCCTTTCTTACAAATTTTCTCCTTTAGTTGGAAGGAAAAATTTGCAAAAACTAAACATGAAATTAAAATTAATGTATACACCACACAATATATTAATGATGACAATAATGACCTTGTGACTTTTGAGTCATTGGACTTGATTGCTTGATATCATTGAATTGCATCAAACAAAGGAGTCATTGGACTTGATTGTCTCTCTTCTTGAAGATATCGAATGGTTCAAATCTAGAAGAATGAAGCCCTCACTTCATTCCCTTCTTAACAATTTTCTCCTTTCATTACAACACTTATTGACACAAAATGAACATGAAATTAACATTGGTGTATGCATCATACAATATATTAATTGTGATAATAATGACCTTGAGACTTTAGAGTCATTAGATTTGATTGTTTGATTCCATTAAATTCAATCAAGCAAATGAGTCCAAAAGGACAGTTTCATAGAATTAGCAAGATTTTCATGAATCCCATGGCTTAAAGTACCAAGTCTAAAATAGACCTTGGGCTATAATTTGGGGATTTTCATGCCAAAAACCATTTTCAACTAATTCAATATTTTGAAAACTTGATTTTTTAAAATATGGTTGAAAAGGTTGAGTCGAAAACACTTTTGGAGGGGCTTTGAAAATCACCACCTCTAATTTTGGAAAACATGTTTTGAGAGGGGTTGGTAATATCGTTACCACCTCTTTTCCTTTTGTTGATGGCACAACCATCATTGGTGGAGATTCTAAAGAAGACTTTGGACAGATCATCACACAACCATGATTAAAGAAATCAAGTATTAAGTCAAAGAATTGCCCTACCTTTACATAAGTGATCCTAACCTTCCTAAGATACTTAAGAAAAATGCCTTATAAATAGGTTATGGTGGGAAATTAAAACAAGTCAAGGAGCAGCATGAACAATTAATTTGTTTCACATCAAAGCATTGCAATGATTGTTAAAGACAATATTCCACTATCAAAAAAGAAAATTTAGCTATTACTTTATGCATTTCAAAGTTTTAGCATGATTTATTAAACAAAAAATTTTTATTGCATATTGATTGTTAAGCAACAAGATCTGTTCTGCAAAAGAATTTTCGAAACATTGCATCTAAACAAATTTTTGCACAATGGCAAGCAGGTAGGCTTAAAGAAGCAGCTGAAGACTTAGAGGATGAGTCATCAGTGGCTTAGGATCTTGGGTTTGGAACATTTTGAGAGCTTGATAGGCTTGAACTTTGGGCTTTTGAGTTAAACATGTCAACCCATGTTTTGGTTTGGCTTTTATGAGCTTTAGACCATCTCCAAAGTTTTCTCCTAAACCACCACCACCAACAGTGGTGCCATTAGAAAGAGGTGGCAATGGTGTCACTATCCCCTCTTTTGGCTAGACATGGTAAAAAAATGGAGTGTATCATTAGTTAACATTGCTAGTGAGGATATAATAGTTACTGCTAATGGTAATAAATCATTTACTAAAATGAGATGAAAAATGGGTGGCTTATCCTACAAAATTTTCAATGCCTTTCATCTCTTTTCCTCTAGAACTTACACAATGAGGTGGGAAAGTCTTTGAACACAAGGAATAAATAAATATGGGAACATGGGATCACCTTGTCATAAGTTACACTAAGGTTTGAATTTTTCTATACATTCATCATTCCACAAAACAACAAATTCAATTGATGTCATGCAGTCCATTCTAAGAGATAGGAAGTATAGGGAAAAGGATGGCAATTGAGCATATTATGCATAAAGGACTGATTCACCCCATCCTAAACATTTTTTAGGTTAAACTTCAATGCCATATAACCTAATTTTCCATGTTTCTTTGTCCATATAAAATTCAATATTTCCTAGGCAACAATAATATTTTCATGTGATGAATGCCTAGGAGTAAATCTAGTCTACAAAGGTCAAGTTAAGTTCCTTATTAAAGGTCGAATTTCTACTACAATGGCTTTAGTTAAAAGTTTATACAATACATTACATAAAGAGGTAGGCCTAAATTGACTTAATTTTTAAGGTGGTTCGTTGATAGTATGAACACAAGGAGAGTATAGCATATTTTCACTAGCTTATTTAGTGAGATTCCAACAATATGTCAGTATCATTCAAATAAAATTGCTTGAAATCTAATTGGTCCTAGTGCCTTATTAACCTTTTAGATTTATGAGTGCTATGGGCCTCCTCCTTAGTTAGTAAATCACTAAGCTTTGTTGCCATGCTTAGTCATATTGTTGGCCATGGAAAAAAAAATAAAAAACTCTATTTAGCAAGCTAGGGGACCAAAAAACAAGTTGATAAAATATTCTCTAGCCATGTGTTTAGATGATCTTTGTCCTCTATCCAATCCCTTGTCTCCTCTTTCAAAACTCTCAATTGGCTGTGTTATCTTCTTTGTATTATAAGGAGTGAAAAAATTTTATGTTGCAACCCTTAAGCAAAATTTTATTTTTATAAGAATTCTAAAACCAAAAAAAACTACTCTTAATCTAAAGCCTCATTGTACTGGACTATTTGTTATGCTTTAAGCAATGTAGTTTTCATAAAGTCTTGCATGAGGAGGCATTTCTAAATGTTAGTAACAAAAATTTAGGCTATACTAAAAATTGAAAAATGATTGCTTCAAGTTGTATATTTGATGTCACTCTCCTTAAGGAAAATTTTGCCCTCACTAATTTATAACAAAAGTTTATATGAATTCTCTTATAGAATTAAATGAAGCACACTTGGTTTCAATCCTATGAATAGATTTTTTGTTATTGCAAACATGTTGAGTAACCCTGAATTAATCCACCAAGCAATGGCATCTTCTGCCAAATTGATCTCTATGATCATAGCAACCACTTTTTCATTTGTCACTCTAGAAGATACCTACTTTTCCTTTTACTATTTGAAAAGATAACAACCAAATTTATAATGTCCTTTCTTCTAATAGAAATGACATTATCCATTTTTGTTTTGCCTTTTATGTTGCATTTTATCTTTCTTGGTGATATGGGAAAAGGATCCAACAATAACCTTCAAGGATACGGGAGAAACTCCACCACCTTAAAGATATAGGGCTGATAACACTCACCACTCAAGAGATACAAAAATGCTAGGGTTAAGTCACCACTTAATGGAATCCACCTTAGAGATACATAACATAGAAAAAAACACTTCAAATTCCTTTAGGTTAGAGTTTAATTATTCACTGAAAGTCTATCTTTCTAAATACTAGAGAAGACTATAAATAAAAGGCTTTGGAGCATCCCTCCAAGCATAGGAAAATGCTTTAATATCCTAACCTTTGACTATCCTAATGACTAATAAAGGAACTTGACTCTTGATGTTCTAATTTCATTTGAATCTAGACATCTAAAGCTTTTAAATGGCTATTCGTGGTTGCCATTGGGCTTGGACTGAAGATCCAATAGTTGGAACAAGTTTGACATGCAATATATTCTTCTAAGAGCATAATGAGCATTTTTTGTGCTTGGCCCAAGTATTGGATTAATTCTTGGTTATTCTTATGAGATGCTCTTGCATGATGCTCCATCAATTGAAAAGGACTTGCCCCTAAGTCTTCATAATCTTCATGAAATGGAATAAGTTTGACAACATTGAAATTGTTAGAATCTTCATATTCAATTGGCAAGTCAATCTTATATGCATTATCCCCAATATTCTTTAGTACTTTAAATGGGCCACCAACTTTAGGTTTTAACTTGGAAAGTTTTATAGGTGCAAAATGCCCTTTTCTAAGATGAATCCACGTTAAATCTCCTTCTTTAAACTTAGCAAACCTTTTACACTTGTTTACTTGAGTTTGGTACTTCTCATTCTATTTTACTATCTTGTCCCTAACTTGCGCATGCATTTTTTTTTTATGAATTTTGCCCAATTCTCAGCATCACCACTAAATTGACATTTTGTTAGAAGAGGAATGAGATCTAAAGGGCTACTAGGGTTAGAGCCATACACAAATGGACTACATCTAGTGGTCTAGCTAGAGGAATGTTATAAGCAAATTTAGTAGGAGGCAAAAGGAAATCACATTCTCTAATTTTTTTTTTTTTTTTCTCTTTTACCAAACTCCTTAAAAGATTTCCCAAGGTTTTATTGACAACCTTGATTTGACTATCAGTTTAATGATGACAAATAGTGCTAAATTGTAATTTAGTACCCAATTTTCTCTAGAGGGTCCTCCAAAAATGACTTATAAACCACAAATTGCAATTTGAAGTGAGTGACCTTGGGTGCCATAAAGCTTTGTAGTCTCTTTAAAATAAAGATCAGCAACTTATGAAGCATCATAAGTTGTTGTCTACATTGTAGCTAGGCTTATTATTTTTCTACTCCCTATTATTCCTTCTTTCTTTTCCTCTTAAATTTTGTGTCTTTGCTTAAAAAGCACCCCCCCATAGAATTCTCTTGTCTCATCATCCTTCTTGGTTCTTATGCCTATAACGCATTCACCAACTCTACTTAAAAAATGCTTGACATTTCCTTTGACTCTTTTAAAGAAGTGATTTTAGCTTTATATTTCTTAGGTAATGTAACAAAAATTATTTTACACAATTCTCTCACCAAAAAAATCATTGCTAAGCAATCTAACCTTGTTCATAATGCCAAGCAACTTGTCACAATGTTGGTATCAGAGCAAATTTTCTTATGGGATCTATAAGTTGAGTGAACCAAAACTACAAATATATTGGATGGATTTTGACTCTTCATTCTTAGCATTTCAAATTCTCTAATCAAATTCAGCATCTATATGTTTTTTGTCCTCTTATTGCCTTGGTATTCCTTCTTGAGATACTACCTTATCTCCTTTGCTAATTGACGGTTCATGATTCTAGTGAATATTATGCTTGAAACTATAAAGTACAAGCAAGAACTCTTCAATTAATAGGTAGTGTAGGAACTTCATAGTCATCCTCCACTACTTCCCTCATATCCAAAGCATCCAAATGAACAACCATTCTAGTAGCTTAGGCTTGATAGTTGTCACGATCAAAGACCAGTGGTTCAACTAGAAATATCTAATCTAACTCCATTTGATTAGGGGTGTTGTGTGTTGCTGTATTTCCATAGAGAGTTTTTGATTGCACTTTTGGTTCACTTAACTCATAAATCCCTCAAGAAGCTTGGGTTTGATATCAATATTGATGGGTTTTATATAGATGAAGAAAAAAAAAAGTCATAAGAAGGAACAGTGAGAATATAAAGCTAAAAATGTTGTACTACTTCTTCATTTAATGCATCTTTCTTAAATACAAAGGAAGTTAACAGAAAACTAGAATGACTGTTAATTACAAGGCATGATCTTCTTATTTGCAAGTTATAAACAAAAACCACTGGCATACAACTAACTTCCTAAATATTTGTTTAAATATGGCATAATCAATTTGATCACTTCCTATACACATCTCATTCTTCATCGTATGTCGCTAGACCATGTTTGCATAATGTAGCTGATGAGGCATTCAAACAATATACAACTAAAATCGCTTATAAGAGCCCCAAGGAGGAAGACTCGTTTGGGCTACTATTTTAGAACCCCTCTGCAAATTATCTTGAATTAGCTTGTTTGGGTGGGCATACACACATGAGTGTACCTATATAGGCTAATGATTATCAAATTCAATAATAAATGGCTTGTAGTGAATTGTATAAAATCTTAAGGTGAACTTTCTTTGTGTCCCAAAGTACTCAAACTCCACTTGGAAAACCTAATGGATCAACTCAAAAAATTCCCTAAAAATTCATGTCCCAAAGTAAAAGATACCCTATATTGTAATGAACATTGAATGGCTAGCATTGTTGTCCATGAGGATGTCAATGTGTGGAAAAAGGAAGTTATCTTTAGGGATTGCTTTACTCAAATCCTTATAGTCCATGCCCATGCCAACCTTATCATATTTCTTTGGCACCTTCATCATGTTAGCAACCCATTCTAGGTAGGCTATCAACTGGAGAAAACCAACATTTAGCTATTTCTTGACCACTTAATTTTTAGGAGAATGTAAGGTTTCATTCTCCAAATTTTTCACCTTAATAGTTTGCACTTTGGCTTTAAAGGGAGTTGATGCATCAATATGTTAATGTTTAGGCTTGACATGTCTTATTATGACTAGAAGAACACATCAATGCAATCTTTAAGCAATTGAATCATGCCTTATCTATTTTATAGTAGAAGTCTGATGCTAATTTTCACTTTCATAATTCCTCTATGATGCCCAAGTTAACTAGTTCAACTAGTTCCTTCTTGGCTATGAACTACTTCTCTTCTTATTTGATCAAGTGTTAGAGATCTACTAAGATTTCTTCATTGTCTAAGTCAACTTGGGTTAGCACATTAAGGACATTTTTAGACTTGATCTAAAGGCTAGTGTTAGATAAACTATAGGAACAAACATGTATTGTTAGGATAGTTCATATGAATGTGAGAATAGATACTCATATGATGAAAAGGCTAGAATTATAAGTGTAAGTGACATCAACATATACTATTGTCTACAAAAAAGTTACCCATTTTGTTGCATTTTTTCCCTTAAATGTCATGGGCATTAAGAAGTAGGGGTTTAGATTACATTGCTTTGCCAAAGACTACATTGACTAAAGAATCTCCCAAGTATGCTTGTGACTTGTGAGAGTGTCTAGGCTATAAGACTACATAAATGCGATTTATGGTAACCCTTCTTTCTCTTCTTCAGAGATCATGTGGATTGTTAGTTCATTGAGCTTAGCAATGGCTTTTTTTGTTGCATCAAAGTTGTCATGGGTTTGATTAATGAACCCTACATTATTGAAGTGGTGAATGAAGGGAAGTGCAAGGTTAATTAACTCATCCTCGATGTACTTTTAAGTGGCATTGTCTTGACTTGGCCGGTATTTGATCCCAAAGCGATCTTGTTGTCCATTGGGTTAAATAAGAGCATTCATACCTTGGAGATGCTTTTCAATTCCTTTTCCTAGACTATAACCGCTTTTCATCATTACTTTTATTGCATTCAATGATGCTTTGGATGGTAAGGGTGACATCTTAAGGTATAACTCCTTTGACTAGGGATTCATGTTTGTGATTTTGAAAGATAAAAGGCACATTCCAATGCTTCTTCAGCTACCTCAACATTAGGCATCCTTGGAATTTAAGAGACAAGTAAATTACATTCTACTCAGATTTTTATCAGCTGGTCACATGTTATGAAATTCACCTTTTGGTGCAAGGTGGAAGGGATGGCTCTTGTTGCATAAATCCATGGACATCCTAGTAGGTAACTACAAGTAGTCTTGTTGTCCATAATCTAGATGAGCATGTTGATAGTGCATGGCCCAACTTGTATTGGGAGCTCAAATAACCCTATGACTTCATTTTTTATGTCATCAAATACTTGGACAATTATATGGCTAGGTGTTATGATGGTGATGTCAATTGGAAATCGCTCCAAGGTGTCTTTGGGCATGACATTTGAGGATGATATATTGTTGATAAGGGCACGAGACATGTTGTAGCCATAATAAACGACCAAAATATGCAACATTTTGGTGTGTTTATGCCCATTAATTAGAATTTCTTCATCTAAAATTGAGATGTAGTTGCTTTTCATGATGTTATAGATAATGTGAGAAAGGGATGTTTAAAGAGACATATGCTTGATTGAGAATGTATAACAAGGACTTTCATTAAAATTTGAAATTCATTAGTAAATAGAGGATTAAGATTTTTGCTAGAGTTTTACTAAATTGCTTGACTATGATGTACTCACTTTGCTCAATGTATTTGAGAAACACTTCATCATCCTTATTAATAGCATTTTCCTTAGGCTCAGGACTCTACCTATTGGATGACCATGCTCCTTCAGCATATTGAGGAGGGATCTCTTCAACCTCATTTAAGATTGACATGGCTTTCCCTTTGTTTTGTTGAAACCAACCTACACACTTTGAGGTGTACCACCCCTTACTTCAGGCAATGCCACTAAATCCTATAATGTTAGGTGTTGCTGCAAGCATTGCATCTAGCACTAATGTCCCATCTTTGGAGTCCACATGATGGTTGTAATCCCAAGGAATTGATTTATTATGTTAATGAGGGTCAGAAAACCTTGAAGAAGGATGGACCTAAAAAATTAAGTAAAATATATTCGATAATGTCAGTTTTTTATTTTTGATAGTGAAAAGACTAGTTTTGCTAGGTTGGTGTCTATGTCAATCTCGAAGAAATTGAGGTTTAAGCTTCGGTAGCCATTGTTTGGACATTCTTGAATTTGATTTACTACCTTGTAATCTAAAAGTGGATTAGTGCTAACATTAGACTTTTTTTTTTTTATTTTAGAGAAATTGTTCCATCCTCCCTCTCTTACCTCCTCGACTTTGCATTTGAGAATCTAGTAATTGTTTGTAGAATGCCCAATCTACCCACTTGGTACTTGCATTTAACATTGGCATCATACCAGTAAAGTTAGGGTGGTTTCCACAGTTCTCTAGCCAAAATAGTGACTTATTCAGTTTGAATGAGCTAAGGTAGTACTTTTGAATAAGGCACTAGTATGGGATCAACTTTCCTCATTTCTTGCCTTATGGGATCAACCTAATTACTTGGATGTGTTGTTATGCATGCATTTCATTGTAAGAGTCATGGTTGACAGCTTTGGAATGAGAATGGGATCATCAAATCTTATGACTAGTACGACTATTGAGGAGTAAATTAATCTCATGGATTGCCAAATTACTCATACAAAAAGCATAATCCAAACCAACTATCATATTCTATTGCATAATCCTCACCTTCTTTCTTCTTGGTTATCCTAATTTTCTTAGAGATCATAGTATCAATAGTAATATCAACCATTTTAATGAAAATTGTGAAAATTGGAAATTAATTTTTAAAATTTATGACAAATAGAAATTAATTTTGAAAAATTGTGGCATTTGCCCCATCATCATTGACTCTAACACAATACTTACTCAGTGACACCCTTTACTTCTCTTATAATACTTACATGGTTGCTACATTAATTTTTCTATTTTTCAAAATTAATTTATACTTTATTGTGATTTTTTAAAATTAATTTTTGATTTTAAAAAAATTTTCAAAATTAATTTCTATTTTTAGATTTTTTTTGCTTTTACATATTAATATAAATCTTTTCTACTCATTAAAATTAAAATATAAATTTTCAAGATTTGTTTACAATTTTCAAAATTAATTTCTATTTTTTAGAATTTTTTTTCTAATTTTTATAATTTTTTAAAAAATAATTTAATGTCACACCCTCACGAATTCGCTAATGTGCCATCTAACTTAGCAAAATTGGGATAACAAGGTGATACATAAATTATCACATAGTAAGGATAACCAAGAACTAACTGAAAAAGGTATAAATGGGTGATAAAGCAAATGTAGAGGATGGATTCTAAAAAAAGAATTGATGGGTAAAAATCTCAAAAGTGCTAAAAATTGTTGATGAAATCTTTTTTTTTTTTTTTTCCACTTTAGGTGTTACTGAAAGGAATTAAAATTTTAAGTAAAGCTTGATTTATATTAGCTTCAATTGTTATGGGTTACAAGTCACTCATATTTGGGTTTTTGGTCATCTAAAGTTTGAGTTATTCAGATTTCATGTTATTCAACTTTTGGGTCACTTTGGATTTTGGTTTTAGATTGTTTTGGATACAAGTCATTTAAGTTTCTGGTCAACAAATTTTTTCAGTCAAAGAAAATTAGATTTAACCAAATTTTGTGTAGGTTAAGTTGGGTTACTGGGTTAGGTCTATTTTTTCCACATGTACTTAAATTTCATTAAATGTTGAATCTCCTTTTCTATTCTAGCTAAACTAAAAAAAAAAAAAAATTATAGGAAAAAGTAAAAACATGAGATAAAAAGAGAAATGGTAGAAGTACTTGATATTTTAATAATGAAATAAAGCCAATTTCTTGTAATTAATCTAGAAAAGGAAGAAAAAAAGTATATCCTTTGATATTTTCTTGTTTTGGCATTGGCATTGATTAGAATTAATCCTCAAAAAGTTGCATAATTATAACAATACTTGGTTTTAAAATTTTTAATTATTCAAGAAAATTGTAATAATATTTTATATTTAGTTGCATTTCAATATATATATATTATATGTATTGATAAGCACCATTGCAAGGTAAAAACAACTAAAAGTAAAAAGCATATGCTACTTCTTTCTCACAAACAACATTTAGTTATTATTTGTGCATTCAAGGAGACCATATGAATGGTGATGTGTGTTGAACACACCAAAATTACTCTAAATCACTCAATTAACAAGTTTATAATTAAGGTAAGTAAAGGTTGAATCCACATAAATTGAGTTTTGATTAATTAGTTAACTAATGATCTTAGTTGTACTGAGTTCACACAAATAAGAGAGCAAAGGGAGAGGAATTTGGTTTTAACTAAACTAATAAAAATGAAAGCAAAAAACTAATTGCAAATAAAACCAATAGATGAACAAACCTATGGTAATAAGGATATTTACACCATTTAATATATACATTGATTATTGACACTAAAGACCATCAATTATTTAATTGAATATTCAACTTAGAATAATTACAAGCTCTATTATTCTAAATATTTCCTCAATTCGTTGTTAATTGAGCCAAGCTCTTCAATTAATCACTTATCAATTAAATTACCTATGACAAGCTCTTTAGATATAATTTATTAATAGCATTAAGATATGAAAGATAGCCAAATTATGAACAACAAATTCGCAAGCTGATTTGTTTAATTTTAGACCATGTTCTCCGTAGAAATTAGACAAAAACTTGATCATAATTATCAATTTCTCTTTGCTACTTAGCTTTAAAATTTTCAACCAATTACAAACTTGAATTCTTAATAAGCATTAGGTCATAAAGTATAATTTTCTAGTATGCATCTTAGCAATCAAATAATATAATCAAAGATGTTGAATTGAACAATTTCATCATGAAATTTCGTGCCAAGTGTACTTTCATGAACATCTATCTTTAGGGAAACTATCATTCTTTATGTCAAGAATATAGAAATTTGTTAGGAAGACTAACTCATTATACCTGTACATGAACGTCCTTAACAACCTCCTTAGGATGGGCATTAGATCAATTAGCAAAATGTATGATCACATCAATTTCGTTCAAAAGGTCAAGATATAAAGATGTATAAATAGATTCTAGCATAACAATAATTGATGTTTATAAATCTAACATGGCTCTTTCAAATATAATTTTTCTTATTATGTAAGGAATAGTGAATGTATTGGGGTCTTTGCACTTAGAAGAAAGTTTTCTTTGAAGAACAACCAAGACATTCTTCCCCATACTTACATTTTCGTCACCTTTGAGCTTTCATTTGGAGGTGTATAATTCCTAGAGAAACTTTGAATATTAAGCCACTTGTTTGATTGCATCAAGTTGGGGTATGTTTACTTCCACCATTTGAAACATCTCCAAATTCTCCTATTCTTACTCCTCTTTTTTAGCTTTTGCAAATGTGCTTGGAAAAGGAGGAAATGTAACATTGGAAGAAATAGGAAGTTAAGGGTTTACCTTAGGTGCCAAAGCTTGGGCTTTCATGGGTTTATTTTTGATGGGCATGGGCTTTTCTTCCATGGCCTCTTCTTTTGTCTTGGGAGGTGTCTTTATTGGTGTATCCAATTCTTTTTCTTTCATTAAGACTATAACACTTGCATTCTCTTTTGGATTTACTTTGATTTAAAAGGGTAGCTTGCTTGATTCTTGTGCCTCTAATCTATACTTATCATCATAGTAAGTTAACTCATTTGATTCTCCAAGTTTTGAATGGTTGCTCTTGTTTCCTATTGGTATTGTTTGGTGTTATTAGCAACAGTCTTAACAATTTCATCAAGAGACATGCCTAAGTTTTGGGGTATATATTTATCTAGCTTGAAAGAGTGGTGTTGGAGAAAGGATCATATTTACTTTGTGGTTACCCTTAGAGTCCTCCCATGGCATTGGTTTGTTCCATTGGATTATCTTAAAGTGTTGAACACATATTAGTTAGATGTCCTTACTTCAAGCAAATGCCAAATGCCCATAGTTGTTGCATATTTCTTACAACTACTTCATGCATAAGAGAAGCCAAATTAGCAATTTATTGTTCAGGGGAACATGTACTTACCTCATTGATTTTCTTAGATGGTGGATCATGCCTTGTGCTAAATTGCAGGGAATTCATAACCATGTTTGCTATCAAATTGCTCGTAGTGTTCAGGGTTTTATCCACCAATGCTCCTTCATTGGCCATGTCAATCATACTTCTATCTGTGGGAAGAAGTCCTTAATAAAAGTATTGGATTAAGAGTTGATCATTAATTTGATGATGAGGGCAACTCATGCATAGTTTCTTGAAATGCTCCCAATTTTCGTAGAGGTACTCTCTATTGTATTGCCAAATGCCACATGTCTCCTTTCAAATGGCAGCTGCACTAGAAGCCAAAGAGTACTTTCTAGGAATAGCCTCTTCATCTCATTCCATGTGGTGATGCATCCCAAAGGTAAGTAGTAGAGCCAATCATTTGCTAGATCTATCAAGCAGAATAGGAAAGCCCTTAACTTCATTTGTTCTTCAGATATCCTAGCAGATTCCATGCTTGAGCAGACTGAACAGACTACATAGAATTCCTTTAGATGCCTATGTGGATCTTCACCTTAGCTACACATGGTGTTGTATCTTTTAAGCTCGTCTGCCCCTCCAAAAGGATAAGCATTGGAAAATAGACAATGGCCAATAAATGTGCGTTTAGGAGGATCCTTGCTCCTATATTAGAACAATTTTTAGATATTATCTCTACCTAGGCATAGAACTTTTATCTTTGTACCAGATCTAATTGATACTAATACAATGGCTTCAATAGGGCCATGATGCAGTTTTCTTTTATGGAGTGTGAGGCTGAACAAGCCCTCTATATCCCTTTAAGCTTTTTGGCCCCCAATGATTACTTTGTGTGGCATTTTAGTCATAATTCCAAGTTTATAGTTAAGACAACATGCATCTTCGCTCTCTCCAATGCTTGTGAAGATAGGGCCCTCTAGTTCGTGGGATCAAGAGGTGCATGGCTGGTTTAAATGCTTTTGGCATTTAGGAGTTCCAAACAAAGCAAAACATTTTATTTGAAAGGCTATTAATGGGTACCTCCCAACTGAAAGTGCTTTGCTTCAACTTAAGATGCTCATAGATGAATTGTGTGATATATGTGGGGAAAAGAATAAAACTGTCACTCATTCTTTAATCAATTGTTCCTTGTGGTGGAATGTTCATTTCTTTGCCCTTTAGGCCTTTATGTTCATGACAGTAGTCAGGTCACATTTGGTTCATGGTTACATTACCATGCTGATGTGTTAGAAAATCAACATCTAGACTTGGTCCTTATGGTTGCTTGGGCGATTTGGGAGGCTAAGAATATGCAAATTTATCAATGTAAATTCCTTTTCCCCTAACCTGTTATTGATCTAGCATTCCAACTATACTCAATGTATCTATGACAGCAATTAGATTTTTCAACAAATTCCATTCCAACTGTGAGACCCAAAATTGGGTATCCCATTTAGTGGGTTCTTACAAGGTTAATACAAATGCAGTTCCACTTATTCATCATGGTAGCAAGGTGGTACCCATAAGGGATCACTTAGGGAATATCATCTACATTGTAAGTAAAACTATCCATGTTCATTTCACTACAGAGGTTCTGGAACTGATGGCATTATGATTGGGGGTTTAGCTAGTGGCATCATTATTTTGAGTCATGTTATAGTTGAATCTAATTTGGAGATTCACCGAGGCATTAAATGACACCTTTCTCCAAGAATTTCAAGACTGGACTAACAATTTTGCTTCTTTTACTAGAGTGGGTCAATATGCTAAGCCTCTGCAATATGTTATCCATAGGCAACAACTAGTTTTAACACTCATCACTAATAAGCTCAAAAGCACCTAAAGAAGCATAATGTTGATGATCCATAAATTAGCTCAAAAATTCAAAGAAGAAGAAAAAGAGGTCACAATGGTCAAATGATATTGGTAAATAACATCAATTGAATGGGAATACTAATCTAAGAAGGAGACTTATTTGTTAGTATTGTTGTAGAAGGGGGTGGCAGAAAAAGCAACTTGGATGACCATTTAGATGGGAAAAGCGGCTCCCATCAAACCAACAAATCTAACATCTATAGTTGATCCTATCTTGTTGCCAACAACCTGTACCCAAAATTCAAGGTAATCATATAGGCAAATTCATAAACTAACGAATATGATCATAGCATGCATGTATTGTCATAGATGAAATTAAAGATTCTAACTCTAAATCAGTGGGGAAAAAGTGTTAATATAGGATACACCAAGAAAATGCAAGTGAATACAAAACTGTGTTTGTAGATTCACAGCCAACAACCTTAAAATGCATAAAGCTTTTCATGACACCATATATTGCCATATTGCAAGAAAATTAATAGAATCAACTAACAAAATTTTTAATTTAACTCTTCCACAATAATTTAAAGAAAAATAATCCCACGTAATATGACCTTTATAATGATGGAAAGAACACCCACCAAATGGCTATAGACAGAACCTCTAGTAGAAACAAAGAATATAATGAAAATGGTGGGGAAAAGCAATTGGGAATTATAGAGATATCTTAAATTATAGTCTCACATTAGGGCAAAGAATGTTTAGGTAAACCTTTGCATTAAGCAGGCATCCTAATTAATATTACAACATTGCCTAAAAAATGGAACAGATGTTCTTCTGACCATTTAAAGAGGCATGGTCAACTATTGATAATCTTTTCTTGTTTCTACTTTTTATCACTGTAGATAGGGTCAAAAATCATTTGATATAGACAGTAAGCAGACCCCATGTTTATAATAAATGCAGATTTTTTGTAGCTTGCATAGCTTTTACCTATTTAAAAGTTTTTAGTAATTGATTATTGACATTCAATGGAACAATTAATAATTTCTAATTTTTTTTGTGTTTTTAACATCATTAATCCTTCGATGATTAATAGTGGCGGTCAATATGTCAAATGTAAAATGGAATATATTTAATTTAGATGTGTTCCTTGTAAGATGCATGTGATATCAAGCTCATCAATTATGTTCTAAAGTTAACTTCAAGATTTCTCGCTAGAGGATGAGACTTATTGATGAGAACCATAGAGATGATGGGTGGAAGGCTTCAATGGTTGCAAGAGGTCCATTGCACATCCCAGAAGGCCCAATAACACGAGTTAGAGCCAAAAAGATTAAAGAAGCACTAAATGGGCTGATTCAGGACATTCAGGCCAACTTAGCTTCAAATGGGGCGAATTCAAGTTTGACAAGGAGTCCTGCCCTAATTAATATAATTAGAATATTTAATAGGTCAGAATAAGTAATAGCATTTCTTCCTAAATAAGAATTTATTATTTATGTTGGAATTTGTCTACAATTAGGAATTCCTCCAAAATAAGGATTTGTCCTAAGTAGGAATTTATGCCTCTTTAGGATTGCTATCTTAGCCTATAAATAGGCTCCCCTTGTAAGCTCTGGAGAGCAGACAACTTTGAGTGAAATAGAAAGCAAGGGTTTTCTTTCGGTTCTTTTAGGGACTAAAGAACTTATCAAGAGGTATTTCTTGTGGCGTTCTAATCGACTTATCACTCCCAATTCCTTTCTTTTCTGGAGTGTGGCATCCATATCCTTCTTAAATACGCTAGGTTCGTGTTCCTTCCCAGAGTGGGTCTAGGGTTTGTAATATTAAACTTAGGTTTAGCTTTCCTGGTTGTTCTTTGATTCCCTGTGTGCGTTGGGTCCCTAAGCCACATCTTTTTGGGGTTTTTCGTATCAGTTGGTATCAGAGCAGGGTTCTAAATCAGGTTGAATCCACTCACTCTTCAATTGTCTATCTTTTGATTTATTTATTGTTGTTTAGTTTGTCTATTATGTGCATTATCATTCAAATGCACAAATCTGTTTATTTGCAATCCTTCTCTCTTTGCTTGTTTGTTTAAGCTCATAAACGTGCTAATTTCAATTCCAATTGGTATGTTCAAGTATTCTATTATTGTTTTGTGCTGAAAAAAAAAACCCAAAAAAAAAAAGGGAAGGAATAAGAACAAAAGAAAGAAAACATCAAATTGAAAGTTATTGATAAGGTTAACAGTTTGGTCATATTGGCCACAATAATAACAAAGTTTTCTTGCTCAACTCCAATTCTACCATCTGTTTTCCTATTTTGTTACCCAAGTTGTCCTCTAGGTTATATTACCCATATCCTGATTTTTGTGAATTTAGTTCATTAAATCCGTTTGTTGACATCCTTTTTCGCTTGATTCTTGTTCTCTAATTTGTTCAATTCTACGCCATTTAGCTTATTCTATTCAAAATCAATACCCTTAATTTACGTTGTTTAGTTCTTTATAGAGCTGAAAAGGAAAATCCGAGTAGTAAAAGGTA
>JBAPLK010000168.1:0-20575 GCA_037832385.1 Rhizophora apiculata
AGAGAGATAATATTACGATGCAACACATTCTTTATCTTGTATTAGATCAAAAAGTCTTTCTTGACACTTAACTATAAGAGGGGGTTTTGGGCTTTTACCTTTAATATGGAAGAAAAAAAAAAATGTAAACCCTAGAAAAAAACCAAAAGAATAATAGGAATTACTAGTTTTAGAATCTTAGAATCTTAGTTGGACCAAAACAAAATAAAGATTGAATTTTTTGAGTGATTGATCAATCATCGATACTTTTTTTTTTCTTATTCGAGATATTATGGTAATGAATCGACTAATAAATTTAATTAAGTTAAAATTGAAAAAAAAAAAGTAACAAAAAAGTAAAAAGTAAAGGATAAATAAAGGATATTATAAAGAAAAATAGGGATCACTTTTTGTTCGAAAATAAATAAAAAAAAAATGGATTCGATACAAATAAAACAAATAAAATACAAGATAGAAATAAAAATACAAAATAAATCAATAATAAATAAACTGTTTTTATTATTAATATTTTATTGTTTTAATATTTTTATTGTTTTAATATTAGTTTTCTATTTTATTTCTCAAGAATTTTATTTCTCAAGAGTTGTACAACGAATCCTTTAATTCGGAATCATGCGAGGATAGGTAGATCTCATAGATGATGAATTTCTTTTTTTTACTTATACTCGGTTTAGTACTCTATTTTTGTTAATACCGTCTAGAATCTATAATGATAATGATTGATAAATTCAAAACGTTCACTTGGTATTTTTGTTTATTCTCCTATGTTTCAAAAAATTGAACTTAGGGAAGTGCTTTACAAACACATATGTATAAAAAAAAAAATAGTTTATTTAGCTCTTTCATGCTTATTATAACTAGTTATTTCGGTTTTCTACTAACGGCTTTAACTATAACTTCAGTTCTTTTTATTGGTCTGAGCAAGATACGACTTATTTGAAATTCATTAAAATCAACAATTCCTAAAAAAAGAAAAATAAATTCTTTTGTCGTATTTCAGCTATTCTCTAGTTCCTTGCCATATCAATTTTCAATTTTTGGTTATTGAGATTTCTGGTCAATATGGATTAATATTTAAGGATAGATATTACCTCCCTTTATTAAACAAAATTAAACAAATCCTTTTTAAACAAATTGAAATGATTGAAGTTTTTCTATTTGGAATCGTCTTAGGTCTAATTCCTATTACTTTGGCTGGATTATTTGTAACTGCCTATTTACAATACAGAAGGGGTGATCAGTTGGACCTTTGATTGATTATGATTAACACCTTGTTTTTTTGACCTTCTCCCTTCTTTAATCCACAGGAGGTCAAATTCAAATTGCTGTTTAATTTTTTCTAGATAATTTTTGACCTAACAAAAGAAGAAGAGAATCACGCTCTGTAGGATTTGAACCTACGACATTGGGTTTTGGAGACCCACGTTCTGCCGAACTGAACTAAGAGCGTTTTCTTATCACAAAAAATAAGACTGTAAGGAAAAAGATTCTTTTTTTTAACTCCAATCCATCTTAAACGCCTATACTCTCCTACATAATATGATAAAAATTAAAGATTAGGTATGTCCAATTTGAATTGATCTTAATTGATTCTTCGTTATTGCTCAGGGGTGAAGTAATAGGTAGGGATGACAGGATTTGAACCCGTGACATTTTGTACCCAAAACAAACGCGCTACCAAGCTGCGCTACATCCCTTTCAATTGGTTTACAATGTCATTGTAGAGAATCCCTGGCTTGTTTTTCCACATACTTATTTCATTTTCTCTATTGATATACACAGCTTATCTTGCCATTTCGGCTTTTTGATTCATATCCATATCATATACATATAAATGACAATAAACTTATATATACACTTATTAAACTTATATATACACTTATTAAACTTATATATACACTTATTAAACTTATATATACACTTATTAAACTTATATATACACTTATATATACACTTATATATACTTAATATATATAATATATGATATATATATATGATATGATATATGAAAATATGAAAAATATGAAAATATGAAAAAAAAATATTCTATGAAAAAAATATTGATATATGAAAAAAAAATATGGAAATATGAAAAAAAAAAAAAAAAATAGAAAACCCACCCTAAATTTCATAAATACTCGGGCGGAAAGGGACATATTTGATTTTTTTAAATTAAGAAAAGAAGAATCTTATTTATCAAACCATTGTACATTTTAATTTGAATTAGGTATTTCGGATACAAACCAAATCCGAGTGGCCGTTAACTACCTATATATCTGATCATATATGTATTAAATTCTGTATTACAATAAACATTATTTATTACACTTACACTAACGAAGGAGGATTTCAAATGCGAGATCTAAAAACATATCTATCCGTGGCACCAGTAATAAGTACTCTATGGTTCGGTGCTTTAGCAGGTCTATTGATAGAGATCAATCGTTTTTTCCCGGATGCGTTGACATTCCCTTTTTTTTCATTTTAGTTATTAACGCCGGGGGGTGAAGAAGATTCGAGATATAATTAAATATCTGTGATTACTACCCTCCCCCCTTATTTTTAATTTTTAATTAGAATAAGTTAGAAAAAAGAAATAATAAAAGTGGATTCAAACTTAGCGAAACTCGGAACTCGAATCCAGTCGTCAAGTAAATTAATTCCAATTAAATTAAGAGAACGGAAGTGGAAATACGGTTAGGGCAACAATATCATACAAGATACTTAAATGAAATACTGTACTGTGATTTGAATCTTAAATTTCTACTCTAAATACAGTTTAACACTTATTGTATTATTTTATTAAATTTTATTACTATATTCGTTGCACTATATTCGTTTCAACGAAATCCTTTATAATTTGCTTTCGAGTTAGCAACTTCTATTTTTTCCTTCCTTTCTTCTTGACGTCGGATCGGAAAACAAAAGAGTTGAGTGAATAAAAAACCTAAAGGAGGTTCATGGCCAAGGGTAAAGATGTCCGAGTAAGGGTTTTTTTGGAATGTACCCTTTGTGTTCGAACCAGTGGTAATAAGAAATCACTAGGCATTTCCAGATATATTACTCAAAAGAATCGACACAATACGCCCAGTCGAGTAGAATTGAGAAAATTCTGTCCCTATTGTTACAAACATACACTTCATGGGGAGATCAAAAAATAGATGGAACTGCTCACCTGCGGGTCACCTTTAGAAGGAAGATGAAAACTGATATACTAACATATAATATGTTAGGATATATATTCTATTTAAATATTAAATAGAAATAAACAAGTAAAATTCTATTTCTTAATTCTAAACATTATAATTTTTGATCCGAGCGAACGAAATAGGATTTTTTTTTGGAAATGGAAAAAGGAATAAACAAACCATGAATAAATCCAAGCGACTTTTTCTCAAGTCCAAGCGATCTTTTCGCAGACGTTTGCCCCCTATCCAATCGGGGAATCGAATTAATTATAGAAACATGAGTTTAATTAGTCGATTTATTAGTGAACAAGGAAAAATATTGTCTAGACGGGTGAATAGATTGACTTTAAAACAACAACGATTAATTACTATTGCTATAAAACAAGCTCGTATTTTATCTTTGCTACCCTTTCTTAATAATGAAAAACAATTTGAAAAAAGCAAATTGGTTGCAAGAACTACTGGTTTTAGAATCAGAAAAAAATAGGCTTATTCTTCAATTGAATCAAAATTATAATCCGAACTCAAAGATAGATTAATCGTTTTCTCGAAAAATTCAAAAATCCAGATTTGATTGTCGTGTCTTAAGAAAAAAAAACGAATTGGGGAAGACGAATAAATCTTTTTTTTTTATTGAATATTTTTATTCAGTTTAATTACTTGATCATATTATCATCATATTTTATGATACTAATTATATTAATTTCTATTCTACTTCCCTTTCCCGTAATTCGTTCTCCAAGGAACCTCATGTAAAAAATTCGGTTGGCTTATTTCCAATTTCCTTATTTTTATTTATTATATATAATGTCATTGGAAATCAGATAAAGACAATTTCTATTTAATAGAGCTATTTGTGCAAGTATTTTCCGATTAAGAAACAACTGTCTCTTGTACAGATTGTTTATTAATTTACTGTAACTATAGGATATGTTATTCGTGCGAATTACTGCATTTATTCGAGAAATCCACAAACAACGAAAATTTCTTTTTTGTCTATCTCTATCCCGCTGGGCCGAAACCAAAGCTCTTATTTTTTGTTGAATAATAGTTCGAGTAAGTTTTGAATGAGACCCGCGAAAGCTTGAGGCGAATAAACGAATTTTTGTTTTACGTCTCCGAGCTATATATCCTCGTGTAATTCTGGTCATTGAATAAAGGGAACTTTGATGAATAACTAATTTATTTCTTTTCTTTCAGTTATTCTTTTCTCCTTTTCTAGAATAACAAAACGGATTCTTCCAATGTATAAAACAATAATTCCAACGGCTTTTGCTACTATAACCTTCCCAACCCCGATTTGTTCTTTTTTTTTTTCTAGGCATTTCGCCTAGAAAAAAAAATTGTATTGATATTCAGTATCAAGCAAAAACATAACATAATAAATAAAAACAAGTAGTAAATAGAAATGGATAAAGAAATAGTGGGTTCCATCGTTTCTATGGTTATTTCTTAAACGGTAAGGTCTTCTCTATACACCGGAGCCCCTTCCTTCATTTAATCAATGGTATTGTTAACTTGTACAGTTTACACTTTTTGGCTCTACCCATGAATTATCCAGTAATAGGTCTTTCACAACAATGAGATTATCTATACAGTAACGGTATTTAATTTAATTATGAATATTAGTTGATTGTCTGACCCTGTTAGTCCGTTCTTGCAAGAAGAGTAGGAGTAGGGGCATAATTTTTTTGCCTGTTAATTTTAAACGGATTTCCCCTGTTTAACGGATAATCATTTGATACCACTGGGGAATTTTTTCTCATTTTTAATTGCAAATTGCGATGATTGAATTTGCACCAATGCAATGGAAACCATAAATTTGATACACAATAGAAAGATATGATAGATCTTTTTTTCGATAGTGCAGGAGGTTCTTCTATTCTATCCTATTTATCCGTACTGATTGTGGATAGTGGAAAAATGGTTTTTTTTTTTCTTTTTTCCCAGCCCACGATTTGAACGAGTCGCGCATACACCCTAGTACATGTTCCTCGGCGCTGAGGGCATCCCTGAAGAGCAGGGGATTTGGTGACATTTCTGATTGGCTGTCTTGTGTTCCTAATAAGTTGTTTAATAGTTGGCATTTTGAATCGTATGCATAATGAGTCGGTTTAGATCGATCCTAACCTCGGATGATTATGAATTATTTGTATATTATTATTTGTATATTATATTAATATTAATAGAATATTAAAATTGAATATTAAACTCTGGTAAGAAAATTTCAAATCGTGATTTTGATTTACGCGAAATTCTTGCTATTTTTTATGCAACTGCTACAAGATCAACAATTCCATGAGCTTGGGCTTCTGTTGCTGACATAAAAACATCCCTTTCCATGTCTTCAGATACAACCCATAAGGGTTTGCCCGTTCTTTGTGCATAAACTCTTGTGAGGATTTCGCGCAGTTTCAGTAGTTCTTCCGCTTCCAGGACAAATTCTCCTATTTGTGCCTCATAAAAAGCAGCAATAGGTTGATGAATCATTACCCTGATGATATAGGATAATAAATGGTCACTCCATCTCGTATGATTATGATAAGGTGAAGAGAGGGAATAAAGAATAATTAAGACAAACAAATCGAATTGAATAACCGTATAGACATTGTTTCCGTATTGCTCACGGCTCCACAATAGAATTTTTACCTTTTCTTTTACCCTTTCATCGAAGAAACATATAGAGTCTATTAGTCCTAACTCGGTAAATGATCCGATAACCGCCCTTCTTTTATTTAAATTTAAATAGCAGTTAAAAAGAAATACTATGGTGGTTCGGTTGCTTTATTTCATCGGTGATTTAGCAATCCCAAAGTTTATTATTTTTTTTTTTATTTGAAAAAAAAAAATAGTAATGAAAAAAGAATATAATTTTGTTTTTTTCGTACTCTTTCATAATATAAATAATGTTAAAAGCCCTCTAGTGTAAAAACAAAAAAGTTTGTCACGTTGAAATGGACCCCCGTATAGATAAGATAAAATCGGACTGTCCTTAATATTTCTTTCATACTACTCTTTCGATACATAATCTAATGTTAAAAATAAAAACAAGAAAAAAAAATTTCTTATATCGAATTCGAAATGCCGTGCTATTATTACTTTAATATTCATATTTCATTTATTCATATCATATTTCATACATATGGCGAAGACATAGTTTTCTTTTTTCGTTCAAATAAGAATTCATTGGCGCTAAGCGTGGGGAAATGCTAAACGTTTGGTAATTTTTCCGCCGACCAGGAGAAAAGATCCCATTGAAGCGGCTAATCCCATGCACACTGTCTGTACATCCGGTTGCACAAATTGCATAGTATCATAAATAGCTACTCCAGGTATTACCCATCCGCCAGGAGAATTTATAAACAAATACAAATCTTTGGTCTCACTTTCCATACTGAGATATACCATAAGAGCAATAAGTTGATTTGAGATCGGGCTATCAACATCTTGACCTAAAAAAAGTAATCTTTCTCGATAAAGTCGGTTGATTAGGATTAGGATAAAATTCTATCTAATAGGAACCCCACATGTACCTTTTGATGCATACGGTTCAACAAAAATAAAATCGTGAAAAAAGAATCAATGTGTCGAGTCCAGCCCTCCTTTTTTTATAATGAGTCCTTTCTAGCTTTTAAGGAAGCGGATTTTCTTTCATTTTTCAAGAAAGATGAATTTTGACCCCTTTGCCTATAACTATAAAAAGTATAAACCTATTAAACTAACTTCTCATTGATGTATTCTTTCATCGAAATCCAATTCAAATCAAAATGTCATTTTCTTGTTGCTGAATGGGCTTTTTCAATCCTTTTAGGTTTGTGCTCTACTCCGAGTAAAGATCTGCCTGATTTTTATTTGCACATATAGGGCAAATGTTCCCAATACTGTACCTTTTTGCTACAACTTCCGTTTTTTTTTTTTTTCAATTCCTTTCACGTTTTCCACCAACACCAAGTATTTAACGTATTCATCATATTATTCGATTGATTATTATTAGCAGTTTGAAATTACTCCTATTTATTATTTATAAATATCTATTTATAAATTAAATATGATAAAGGAGTAATCCTAGCTATATTATCAGTTGGGTTTTTCTAAACGGAGCCTGGATAGTTTATTTTATTGGTCCAAACAAGCCAACCATAAATTATTCTAATTGATAATAGTAATTTAGATACCCCCCAAGGGATAGATTTAATTGCACTTCATTGTATTTCACGCTCCAAATTTTGGATAATTTAATCAAACTTTTGGGGGCAAAACAGAGGATATCTCGATCTGGAGAGAGAACGGGGAAATTCCATACGGCCCAATATATCTGACAAGTCGTACTATATGTCAATCCAAACTGAATCGTCCTCTCCAGGATTTTTAAAAGGGACTTTTGGAACACCAATAGGCATTAAATGAAAGAAAAAAATTAAGTACTCTAGGTTACTTTGATATGGATATGGATATGAAAATTTCACTTGGATAGTAAAACTTAATAATACTAAGGAATTTATTGTCTTTATTATATTGGTCTTTATTTTATTATCATATTTTATTTTTATGCGTAGATTCGATAAGTTTATAAAAAAAAAAAGGGGGGAAGATAAACTGAAAATGAATAAAGTCAAATTCTTACGAATAGGTCCTGAACAAATCTGTATGCATTCACTTAACAAATCTGTATGCATTTACTTATATGATAATATAAACTTATATAATAATTATATAATTATATAATAATATAAATAAAGATAATATAAATAAAGGGGAGTCCGCCCCCCCCCCATTGCGTATTGATACTTATCGGATATAGAATAGATTTGCTTCTCTTTGTTCTTACAAACAGGATTGTTACATGATTACTAATTATTACTAAAAGAATCGAAAGAATATTAGTCTTTTCTCTGAGATGATTTACTGAAAATGAAAAGGAGGGGTCCAGAATCCAATGCAATAAAGTTACATAGTGTCTATTTTTCGTTGATAAAGGGGTATTTCTATGGGTTTGCCTTGGTATCGTGTTCATACTGTCGTATTGAATGATCCCGGCCGTTTGCTGTCTGTTCATATAATGCATACAGCTTTGGTTGCTGGTTGGGCTGGTTCGATGGCTCTATATGAATTAGCGGTTTTTGATCCCTCTGACCCTGTTCTCGATCCGATGTGGAGACAAGGTATGTTTGTTATACCTTTCATGACGCGTTTAGGAATAACCAATTCATGGGGCGGTTGGAGTATCACAGGAGGAACTATAACGAATCCGGGTATTTGGAGTTATGAAGGTGTAGCTGGAGCGCATATTGTGTTTTCCGGCTTGTGCTTCTTGGCAGCTATCTGGCATTGGGTGTATTGGGATCTAGAAATATTTTGTGATGAACGTACAGGTAAACCTTCTTTGGATTTGCCCAAGATCTTTGGAATTCATTTATTTCTCTCAGGAGTGGCTTGTTTTGGGTTTGGCGCTTTTCATGTAACCGGATTGTATGGTCCTGGAATATGGGTGTCTGATCCTTATGGACTAACCGGAAAGGTACAATCTGTAAATCCAGCATGGGGTGTGGAAGGGTTTGACCCCTTTGTTCCAGGTGGAATAGCCTCTCATCATATTGCAGCGGGGACATTGGGTATATTAGCGGGCCTATTTCATCTTAGTGTCCGTCCGCCCCAACGCCTATATAAAGGATTACGTATGGGAAATATTGAAACCGTCCTTTCCAGTAGTATCGCTGCTGTCTTTTTTGCAGCTTTTGTTGTTGCTGGAACTATGTGGTATGGTTCAGCAACTACTCCCATTGAATTATTTGGTCCCACTCGTTATCAATGGGATCAAGGATACTTCCAGCAAGAAATATATCGAAGAGTTGGTGCTGGGCTAGCCGAAAAGCAAAGTTTATCCGAAGCTTGGTCTAAAATTCCTGAAAAATTATCTTTTTATGATTACATCGGTAATAATCCGGCAAAAGGTGGATTGTTCAGAGCAGGCTCAATGGACAACGGGGATGGAATAGCTGTTGGGTGGTTAGGACATCCTATCTTTAGAGATAAAGAAGGTCGTGAACTTTTTGTCCGTCGTATGCCTACTTTTTTTGAAACATTTCCAGTTGTTTTGGTAGACGGAGACGGAATTGTCAGAGCCGATGTTCCTTTTCGAAGGGCGGAATCGAAATATAGTGTCGAACAAGTAGGTGTAACTGTTGAGTTCTATGGTGGTGAATTAAATGGAATCATTTATAGTGATCCTGCTACTGTGAAAAAATATGCTAGGCGTGCGCAATTGGGTGAAATTTTTGAATTAGATCGTGCTACTTTGAAATCTGATGGTGTTTTTCGTAGCAGTCCAAGGGGTTGGTTTACTTTTGGACATGCTTCATTTGCTCTGCTCTTCTTCTTCGGACACATTTGGCATGGTGCTCGAACCTTGTTCAGAGATGTTTTTGCTGGTATTGATCCAGATTTAGATGCTCAAGTGGAATTTGGAGCATTCCAAAAACTTGGAGATCCAACTACAAGAAGACAAGTAGTCTAATAGAACATTGATCTTTTACTTTTCGCCTCTATTTTATATTTTATTTTTTTTTTTAATTTGACATAAGGTACTGGGGATAACTTGATTTGAATCGCTGCCTTTTCTTTGAATCCTTGAATTTTGCTCTTTTTTTTTTTATTTTATATATTTTTTTTATTTTATATTTTTTTTATTTTATATTTTTTTTTTTTATTTTATATATATTTATATATATATTATTATTTTATATATATATTATTATTTTATATATATATTATTATATTATATATATATTATTATATTATATATATATTATTATATATTTTATTATATTATATATTAATATTATATATTTTATTATATTATATATTAATATTATATATTTTATTATATTATATATTAATATTATATATTTTATTATATTATATATTAATATTATATATTAATATTATATATTTTATTATATTATATATTAATATTATATATTTTATTATATTATATATTAATATTATATATATTATTTATATATTTTGTTATAATATTTATATATTTTGTTATAATATTTTATATATTTTATATTATTTTATTATAATATTTTATATATATTTTATATATTTTATTATAATATTTTATATATATTTTATATATTTTATATATTTTGTTATACGATATTTTATATATTTTGTTATACGATTTTGTTATACGGGGGACAATCCCAAATAAACAGTTAAGGAAGCTATAATTGTAAACAAACCACGATCGAATCTATGGAAGCATTGGTTTATACATTCCTTTTAGTCTCGACTCTAGGAATAATTTTTTTTGCGATCTTTTTCCGAGAACCGCCTAAAGTTCCAACTAAAAAAAATGAAATGATTTTTCATTATCTTAATTGAAGTAATGAGCCTCCCAATCTCGGGAGGCTCATTACTTCAACTAGTCCCCGTGTTCCTCGAATGGATCTCTTAGTTGTTGAGAGGGTTGCCCAAAAGCGGTATATAAGGCATACCCAGTAAAAACTTATAAGTAAACCAGATATAGAGATGGCGACTAGGGTTGCTGTTTCCATTATTATATAATTTAATTGAAATATATAATTTCAATTTCAAGACCACAATGGATCTATGATAAGATCATTTATTTACAATGGAATGGTATACAAAGTCAACAGTTCGTCTTGGACCAGATCTAGAACTATCTTCAACACTTTGTGTAGCCATAAAATAAATACTAGTTTGTATTAATTGAGATCTGTTGACTTTGTATACCATTCCATTGTAAATAAATGATCTTATCATAGATCCATTGTGGTCTTGAAATTGAAATTATATATTTCAATTAAATTATATAATAATGGAAACAGCAACCCTAGTCGCCATCTCTATATCTGGTTTACTTATAAGTTTTTACTGGGTATGCCTTATATACCGCTTTTGGCAACCCTCTCAACAACTAAGAGATCCATTCGAGGAACACGGGGACTAGTTGAAGTAATGAGCCTCCCGAGATTGGGAGGCTCATTACTTCAATTAAGATAATGAAAAATCATTTCATTTTTTTAGTTGGAACTTTAGGCGGTTCTCGGAAAAAGATCGCAAAAAAAATTATTCCTAGAGTCGAGACTAAAAGGAATGTATAAACCAATGCTTCCATAGATTCGATCGTGGTTTGTTTACAATTATAGCTTCCTTAACTGTTTATTTGGGATTGTCCCCCGTATAACAAAATCGTATAACAAAATATATAAAATATCGTATAACAAAATATATAAAATATATAAAATATATATAAAATATTATAATAAAATATATAAAATATATATAAAATATTATAATAAAATAATATAAAATATATAAAATATTATAACAAAATATATAAATATTATAACAAAATATATAAATAATATATATAATATTAATATATAATATAATAAAATATATAATATTAATATATAATATAATAAAATATATAATATTAATATATAATATTAATATATAATATAATAAAATATATAATATTAATATATAATATAATAAAATATATAATATTAATATATAATATAATAAAATATATAATATTAATATATAATATAATAAAATATATAATAATATATATATAATATAATAATATATATATAATATAATAATATATATATAAAATAATAATATATATATAAAATAATAATATATATATAAATATATATAAAATAAAAAAAAAAAATATAAAATAAAAAAAATATAAAATAAAAAAAATATATAAAATAAAAAAAAAAAGAGCAAAATTCAAGGATTCAAAGAAAAGGCAGCGATTCAAATCAAGTTATCCCCAGTACCTTATGTCAAATTAAAAAAAAAAATAAAATATAAAATAGAGGCGAAAAGTAAAAGATCAATGTTCTATTAGACTACTTGTCTTCTTGTAGTTGGATCTCCAAGTTTTTGGAATGCTCCAAATTCCACTTGAGCATCTAAATCTGGATCAATACCAGCAAAAACATCTCTGAACAAGGTTCGAGCACCATGCCAAATGTGTCCGAAGAAGAAGAGCAGAGCAAATGAAGCATGTCCAAAAGTAAACCAACCCCTTGGACTGCTACGAAAAACACCATCAGATTTCAAAGTAGCACGATCTAATTCAAAAATTTCACCCAATTGCGCACGCCTAGCATATTTTTTCACAGTAGCAGGATCACTATAAATGATTCCATTTAATTCACCACCATAGAACTCAACAGTTACACCTACTTGTTCGACACTATATTTCGATTCCGCCCTTCGAAAAGGAACATCGGCTCTGACAATTCCGTCTCCGTCTACCAAAACAACTGGAAATGTTTCAAAAAAAGTAGGCATACGACGGACAAAAAGTTCACGACCTTCTTTATCTCTAAAGATAGGATGTCCTAACCACCCAACAGCTATTCCATCCCCGTTGTCCATTGAGCCTGCTCTGAACAATCCACCTTTTGCCGGATTATTACCGATGTAATCATAAAAAGATAATTTTTCAGGAATTTTAGACCAAGCTTCGGATAAACTTTGCTTTTCGGCTAGCCCAGCACCAACTCTTCGATATATTTCTTGCTGGAAGTATCCTTGATCCCATTGATAACGAGTGGGACCAAATAATTCAATGGGAGTAGTTGCTGAACCATACCACATAGTTCCAGCAACAACAAAAGCTGCAAAAAAGACAGCAGCGATACTACTGGAAAGGACGGTTTCAATATTTCCCATACGTAATCCTTTATATAGGCGTTGGGGCGGACGGACACTAAGATGAAATAGGCCCGCTAATATACCCAATGTCCCCGCTGCAATATGATGAGAGGCTATTCCACCTGGAACAAAGGGGTCAAACCCTTCCACACCCCATGCTGGATTTACAGATTGTACCTTTCCGGTTAGTCCATAAGGATCAGACACCCATATTCCAGGACCATACAATCCGGTTACATGAAAAGCGCCAAACCCAAAACAAGCCACTCCTGAGAGAAATAAATGAATTCCAAAGATCTTGGGCAAATCCAAAGAAGGTTTACCTGTACGTTCATCACAAAATATTTCTAGATCCCAATACACCCAATGCCAGATAGCTGCCAAGAAGCACAAGCCGGAAAACACAATATGCGCTCCAGCTACACCTTCATAACTCCAAATACCCGGATTCGTTATAGTTCCTCCTGTGATACTCCAACCGCCCCATGAATTGGTTATTCCTAAACGCGTCATGAAAGGTATAACAAACATACCTTGTCTCCACATCGGATCGAGAACAGGGTCAGAGGGATCAAAAACCGCTAATTCATATAGAGCCATCGAACCAGCCCAACCAGCAACCAAAGCTGTATGCATTATATGAACAGACAGCAAACGGCCGGGATCATTCAATACGACAGTATGAACACGATACCAAGGCAAACCCATAGAAATACCCCTTTATCAACGAAAAATAGACACTATGTAACTTTATTGCATTGGATTCTGGACCCCTCCTTTTCATTTTCAGTAAATCATCTCAGAGAAAAGACTAATATTCTTTCGATTCTTTTAGTAATAATTAGTAATCATGTAACAATCCTGTTTGTAAGAACAAAGAGAAGCAAATCTATTCTATATCCGATAAGTATCAATACGCAATGGGGGGGGGCGGACTCCCCTTTATTTATATTATCTTTATTTATATTATTATATAATTATATAATTATTATATAAGTTTATATTATCATATAAGTAAATGCATACAGATTTGTTAAGTGAATGCATACAGATTTGTTCAGGACCTATTCGTAAGAATTTGACTTTATTCATTTTCAGTTTATCTTCCCCCCTTTTTTTTTTTATAAACTTATCGAATCTACGCATAAAAATAAAATATGATAATAAAATAAAGACCAATATAATAAAGACAATAAATTCCTTAGTATTATTAAGTTTTACTATCCAAGTGAAATTTTCATATCCATATCCATATCAAAGTAACCTAGAGTACTTAATTTTTTTCTTTCATTTAATGCCTATTGGTGTTCCAAAAGTCCCTTTTAAAAATCCTGGAGAGGACGATTCAGTTTGGATTGACATATAGTACGACTTGTCAGATATATTGGGCCGTATGGAATTTCCCCGTTCTCTCTCCAGATCGAGATATCCTCTGTTTTGCCCCCAAAAGTTTGATTAAATTATCCAAAATTTGGAGCGTGAAATACAATGAAGTGCAATTAAATCTATCCCTTGGGGGTATCTAAATTACTATTATCAATTAGAATAATTTATGGTTGGCTTGTTTGGACCAATAAAATAAAACTATCCAGGCTCCGTTTAGAAAAACCCAACTGATAATATAGCTAGGATTACTCCTTTATCATATTTAATTTATAAATAGATATTTATAAATAATAAATAGGAGTAATTTCAAACTGCTAATAATAATCAATCGAATAATATGATGAATACGTTAAATACTTGGTGTTGGTGGAAAACGTGAAAGGAATTGAAAAAAAAAAAAAACGGAAGTTGTAGCAAAAAGGTACAGTATTGGGAACATTTGCCCTATATGTGCAAATAAAAATCAGGCAGATCTTTACTCGGAGTAGAGCACAAACCTAAAAGGATTGAAAAAGCCCATTCAGCAACAAGAAAATGACATTTTGATTTGAATTGGATTTCGATGAAAGAATACATCAATGAGAAGTTAGTTTAATAGGTTTATACTTTTTATAGTTATAGGCAAAGGGGTCAAAATTCATCTTTCTTGAAAAATGAAAGAAAATCCGCTTCCTTAAAAGCTAGAAAGGACTCATTATAAAAAAAGGAGGGCTGGACTCGACACATTGATTCTTTTTTCACGATTTTATTTTTTGTTGAACCGTATGCATCAAAAGGTACATGTGGGGTTCCTATTAGATAGAATTTTATCCTAATCCTAATCAACCGACTTTATCGAGAAAGATTACTTTTTTTAGGTCAAGATGTTGATAGCCCGATCTCAAATCAACTTATTGCTCTTATGGTATATCTCAGTATGGAAAGTGAGACCAAAGATTTGTATTTGTTTATAAATTCTCCTGGCGGATGGGTAATACCTGGAGTAGCTATTTATGATACTATGCAATTTGTGCAACCGGATGTACAGACAGTGTGCATGGGATTAGCCGCTTCAATGGGATCTTTTCTCCTGGTCGGCGGAAAAATTACCAAACGTTTAGCATTTCCCCACGCTTAGCGCCAATGAATTCTTATTTGAACGAAAAAAGAAAACTATGTCTTCGCCATATGTATGAAATATGATATGAATAAATGAAATATGAATATTAAAGTAATAATAGCACGGCATTTCGAATTCGATATAAGAAATTTTTTTTTCTTGTTTTTATTTTTAACATTAGATTATGTATCGAAAGAGTAGTATGAAAGAAATATTAAGGACAGTCCGATTTTATCTTATCTATACGGGGGTCCATTTCAACGTGACAAACTTTTTTGTTTTTACACTAGAGGGCTTTTAACATTATTTATATTATGAAAGAGTACGAAAAAAACAAAATTATATTCTTTTTTCATTACTATTTTTTTTTTTTCAAATAAAAAAAAAATAATAAACTTTGGGATTGCTAAATCACCGATGAAATAAAGCAACCGAACCACCATAGTATTTCTTTTTAACTGCTATTTAAATTTAAATAAAAGAAGGGCGGTTATCGGATCATTTACCGAGTTAGGACTAATAGACTCTATATGTTTCTTCGATGAAAGGGTAAAAGAAAAGGTAAAAATTCTATTGTGGAGCCGTGAGCAATACGGAAACAATGTCTATACGGTTATTCAATTCGATTTGTTTGTCTTAATTATTCTTTATTCCCTCTCTTCACCTTATCATAATCATACGAGATGGAGTGACCATTTATTATCCTATATCATCAGGGTAATGATTCATCAACCTATTGCTGCTTTTTATGAGGCACAAATAGGAGAATTTGTCCTGGAAGCGGAAGAACTACTGAAACTGCGCGAAATCCTCACAAGAGTTTATGCACAAAGAACGGGCAAACCCTTATGGGTTGTATCTGAAGACATGGAAAGGGATGTTTTTATGTCAGCAACAGAAGCCCAAGCTCATGGAATTGTTGATCTTGTAGCAGTTGCATAAAAAATAGCAAGAATTTCGCGTAAATCAAAATCACGATTTGAAATTTTCTTACCAGAGTTTAATATTCAATTTTAATATTCTATTAATATTAATATAATATACAAATAATAATATACAAATAATTCATAATCATCCGAGGTTAGGATCGATCTAAACCGACTCATTATGCATACGATTCAAAATGCCAACTATTAAACAACTTATTAGGAACACAAGACAGCCAATCAGAAATGTCACCAAATCCCCTGCTCTTCAGGGATGCCCTCAGCGCCGAGGAACATGTACTAGGGTGTATGCGCGACTCGTTCAAATCGTGGGCTGGGAAAAAAGAAAAAAAAAAACCATTTTTCCACTATCCACAATCAGTACGGATAAATAGGATAGAATAGAAGAACCTCCTGCACTATCGAAAAAAAGATCTATCATATCTTTCTATTGTGTATCAAATTTATGGTTTCCATTGCATTGGTGCAAATTCAATCATCGCAATTTGCAATTAAAAATGAGAAAAAATTCCCCAGTGGTATCAAATGATTATCCGTTAAACAGGGGAAATCCGTTTAAAATTAACAGGCAAAAAAATTATGCCCCTACTCCTACTCTTCTTGCAAGAACGGACTAACAGGGTCAGACAATCAACTAATATTCATAATTAAATTAAATACCGTTACTGTATAGATAATCTCATTGTTGTGAAAGACCTATTACTGGATAATTCATGGGTAGAGCCAAAAAGTGTAAACTGTACAAGTTAACAATACCATTGATTAAATGAAGGAAGGGGCTCCGGTGTATAGAGAAGACCTTACCGTTTAAGAAATAACCATAGAAACGATGGAACCCACTATTTCTTTATCCATTTCTATTTACTACTTGTTTTTATTTATTATGTTATGTTTTTGCTTGATACTGAATATCAATACAATTTTTTTTTCTAGGCGAAATGCCTAGAAAAAAAAAAAGAACAAATCGGGGTTGGGAAGGTTATAGTAGCAAAAGCCGTTGGAATTATTGTTTTATACATTGGAAGAATCCGTTTTGTTATTCTAGAAAAGGAGAAAAGAATAACTGAAAGAAAAGAAATAAATTAGTTATTCATCAAAGTTCCCTTTATTCAATGACCAGAATTACACGAGGATATATAGCTCGGAGACGTAAAACAAAAATTCGTTTATTCGCCTCAAGCTTTCGCGGGTCTCATTCAAAACTTACTCGAACTATTATTCAACAAAAAATAAGAGCTTTGGTTTCGGCCCAGCGGGATAGAGATAGACAAAAAAGAAATTTTCGTTGTTTGTGGATTTCTCGAATAAATGCAGTAATTCGCACGAATAACATATCCTATAGTTACAGTAAATTAATAAACAATCTGTACAAGAGACAGTTGTTTCTTAATCGGAAAATACTTGCACAAATAGCTCTATTAAATAGAAATTGTCTTTATCTGATTTCCAATGACATTATATATAATAAATAAAAATAAGGAAATTGGAAATAAGCCAACCGAATTTTTTACATGAGGTTCCTTGGAGAACGAATTACGGGAAAGGGAAGTAGAATAGAAATTAATATAATTAGTATCATAAAATATGATGATAATATGATCAAGTAATTAAACTGAATAAAAATATTCAATAAAAAAAAAAGATTTATTCGTCTTCCCCAATTCGTTTTTTTTTCTTAAGACACGACAATCAAATCTGGATTTTTGAATTTTTCGAGAAAACGATTAATCTATCTTTGAGTTCGGATTATAATTTTGATTCAATTGAAGAATAAGCCTATTTTTTTCTGATTCTAAAACCAGTAGTTCTTGCAACCAATTTGCTTTTTTCAAATTGTTTTTCATTATTAAGAAAGGGTAGCAAAGATAAAATACGAGCTTGTTTTATAGCAATAGTAATTAATCGTTGTTGTTTTAAAGTCAATCTATTCACCCGTCTAGACAATATTTTTCCTTGTTCACTAATAAATCGACTAATTAAACTCATGTTTCTATAATTAATTCGATTCCCCGATTGGATAGGGGGCAAACGTCTGCGAAAAGATCGCTTGGACTTGAGAAAAAGTCGCTTGGATTTATTCATGGTTTGTTTATTCCTTTTTCCATTTCCAAAAAAAAATCCTATTTCGTTCGCTCGGATCAAAAATTATAATGTTTAGAATTAAGAAATAGAATTTTACTTGTTTATTTCTATTTAATATTTAAATAGAATATATATCCTAACATATTATATGTTAGTATATCAGTTTTCATCTTCCTTCTAAAGGTGACCCGCAGGTGAGCAGTTCCATCTATTTTTTGATCTCCCCATGAAGTGTATGTTTGTAACAATAGGGACAGAATTTTCTCAATTCTACTCGACTGGGCGTATTGTGTCGATTCTTTTGAGTAATATATCTGGAAATGCCTAGTGATTTCTTATTACCACTGGTTCGAACACAAAGGGTACATTCCAAAAAAACCCTTACTCGGACATCTTTACCCTTGGCCATGAACCTCCTTTAGGTTTTTTATTCACTCAACTCTTTTGTTTTCCGATCCGACGTCAAGAAGAAAGGAAGGAAAAAATAGAAGTTGCTAACTCGAAAGCAAATTATAAAGGATTTCGTTGAAACGAATATAGTGCAACGAATATAGTAATAAAATTTAATAAAATAATACAATAAGTGTTAAACTGTATTTAGAGTAGAAATTTAAGATTCAAATCACAGTACAGTATTTCATTTAAGTATCTTGTATGATATTGTTGCCCTAACCGTATTTCCACTTCCGTTCTCTTAATTTAATTGGAATTAATTTACTTGACGACTGGATTCGAGTTCCGAGTTTCGCTAAGTTTGAATCCACTTTTATTATTTCTTTTTTCTAACTTATTCTAATTAAAAATTAAAAATAAGGGGGGAGGGTAGTAATCACAGATATTTAATTATATCTCGAATCTTCTTCACCCCCCGGCGTTAATAACTAAAATGAAAAAAAAGGGAATGTCAACGCATCCGGGAAAAAACGATTGATCTCTATCAATAGACCTGCTAAAGCACCGAACCATAGAGTACTTATTACTGGTGCCACGGATAGATATGTTTTTAGATCTCGCATTTGAAATCCTCCTTCGTTAGTGTAAGTGTAATAAATAATGTTTATTGTAATACAGAATTTAATACATATATGATCAGATATATAGGTAGTTAACGGCCACTCGGATTTGGTTTGTATCCGAAATACCTAATTCAAATTAAAATGTACAATGGTTTGATAAATAAGATTCTTCTTTTCTTAATTTAAAAAAATCAAATATGTCCCTTTCCGCCCGAGTATTTATGAAATTTAGGGTGGGTTTTCTATTTTTTTTTTTTTTTCATATTTCCATATTTTTTTTTCATATATCAATATTTTTTTCATAGAATATTTTTTTTTCATATTTTCATATTTTTCATATTTTCATATATCATATCATATATATATATCATATATTATATATATTAAGTATATATAAGTGTATATATAAGTGTATATATAAGTTTAATAAGTGTATATATAAGTTTAATAAGTGTATATATAAGTTTAATAAGTGTATATATAAGTTTAATAAGTGTATATATAAGTTTATTGTCATTTATATGTATATGATATGGATATGAATCAAAAAGCCGAAATGGCAAGATAAGCTGTGTATATCAATAGAGAAAATGAAATAAGTATGTGGAAAAACAAGCCAGGGATTCTCTACAATGACATTGTAAACCAATTGAAAGGGATGTAGCGCAGCTTGGTAGCGCGTTTGTTTTGGGTACAAAATGTCACGGGTTCAAATCCTGTCATCCCTACCTATTACTTCACCCCTGAGCAATAACGAAGAATCAATTAAGATCAATTCAAATTGGACATACCTAATCTTTAATTTTTATCATATTATGTAGGAGAGTATAGGCGTTTAAGATGGATTGGAGTTAAAAAAAAGAATCTTTTTCCTTACAGTCTTATTTTTTGTGATAAGAAAACGCTCTTAGTTCAGTTCGGCAGAACGTGGGTCTCCAAAACCCAATGTCGTAGGTTCAAATCCTACAGAGCGTGATTCTCTTCTTCTTTTGTTAGGTCAAAAATTATCTAGAAAAAATTAAACAGCAATTTGAATTTGACCTCCTGTGGATTAAAGAAGGGAGAAGGTCAAAAAAACAAGGTGTTAATCATAATCAATCAAAGGTCCAACTGATCACCCCTTCTGTATTGTAAATAGGCAGTTAC
>JBAPLK010000169.1:0-50000 GCA_037832385.1 Rhizophora apiculata
AAATAATCCAGCCAAAGTAATAGGAATTAGACCTAAGACGATTCCAAATAGAAAAACTTCAATCATTTCAATTTGTTTAAAAAGGATTTGTTTAATTTTGTTTAATAAAGGGAGGTAATATCTATCCTTAAATATTAATCCATATTGACCAGAAATCTCAATAACCAAAAATTGAAAATTGATATGGCAAGGAACTAGAGAATAGCTGAAATACGACAAAAGAATTTATTTTTCTTTTTAGGAATTGTTGATTTTAATGAATTTCAAATAAGTCGTATCTTGCTCAGACCAATAAAAAGAACTGAAGTTATAGTTAAAGCCGTTAGTAGAAAACCGAAATAACTAGTTATAATAAGCATGAAAGAGCTAAATAAACTATTTTTTTTTTATACATATGTGTTTGTAAAGCACTTCCCTAAGTTCAATTTTTTGAAACATAGGAGAATAAACAAAAATACCAAGTGAACGTTTTGAATTTATCAATCATTATCATTATAGATTCTAGACGGTATTAACAAAAATAGAGTACTAAACCGAGTATAAGTAAAAAAAAGAAATTCATCATCTATGAGATCTACCTATCCTCGCATGATTCCGAATTAAAGGATTCGTTGTACAACTCTTGAGAAATAAAATTCTTGAGAAATAAAATAGAAAACTAATATTAAAACAATAAAAATATTAAAACAATAAAATATTAATAATAAAAACAGTTTATTTATTATTGATTTATTTGTATTTTATTTCTATCTTGTATTTTATTTGTTTTTATTTGTATCGAATCCATTTTTTTTTTATTTATTTTCGAACAAAAAGTGATCCCTATTTTTCTTTATAATATCCTTTATTTATCCTTTACTTTTTACTTTTTTGTTACTTTTTTTTTTCATTTTAACTTAATTAAATTTATTAGTCGATTCATTACCATAATATCTCGAATAAGAAAAAAAAAGTATCGTATGATTGATCAAATCACTCAAAAAATTCAATCTTTATTTTGTTTTGGTCCAACTAGATTCTAAGATTCTAAAACTAGTAATTCCTATTATTCTTTTGGTTTTGTTTTCTAGGGTTTACATTTTTTTTTTCTTTTCCATATTAAAGTAAAGCAAAAACCCTCTCTTTATAGTTAAGTGTCAAGAAAGAACTTTTGATCTAATACAAGAATAAAGAATGTGTGCATCGTGAATATTGAGTAATTGCAATTATGGTTTTGTTGTTCTCTTCTTTATCGAATACTCTCTAACTACCAGTACTTGTTATGTATGACTACCCTAATTCTTAGTTGTATGGACTACCCTATTCCTTAAAAATTTCCTTAAATTTAAAAAAATAAATTAAAAAAGATGAAAAAAGGGATTCAAAAAAAAAAACTCTTCTTATATTTTTATACAACTACGAGAGGGTTTTAGATTTCCCATCGAATTGATTGTGACAAATGATATCTCTTCCTGAATTATTTATTATTATTAAAACAAACATCAAATTTCATTTTACGCTGATTTATGGTACCGGTTTTACGCGACAAGAAAAAAAAAAAATAGAAAGAAATTTTTTAGGACTCATACTGATTGAAATTGCTATTGCTGTGTCAGAGAGATAGCCTATACTGATTCGGTATACTTTAAATAAAAACCCTTGGACAATATTGACGATCTCACAAAGATTGAATTTCGGTGAATTTCATTTACTGATTTATCTTTTAGAAATCCGATCCCTTTTGACTGCTACCAAAAATATGTGAGCTCGCATGTCTGAACCACAGGAGAACGTCTTTTGCTGGATATTAATTACAGTATCATTTGGGTCATTATAGCATTACTATACCCTTCCCTCATGCCAGGCTCGGTTATTTGTCAGCACGGGTTTAGCTTACGATGTATGTTGAAGCCCCCGTCCAAATGAATAGTTTGACAGAGGCGACAAGGTAATTCCATTAATAACTGCGTTTTGATTCTTGGAGCAACTCGATGAATTTAGTGAGATTTTTTTAGGAGGCCCCTGACTATAGATCCGAACCTATCCAATTTACAGTGCCGTGGTGGCTGTTCATGATTAGCTGTACCACCGTTTTTTTTTGGGGTCATATCAGCAATGCAGTTCATCCAACGATAAACCTAATTCGAATTAATTCTAAGCTATGACACAATCAACCCAAAACGAAACAAAATGTTGAATTGAATCGTACCAGTCTCTATGGGGTGGTTATTGCTCATTTTTTGTACTTTGCTGGTTTTATTTTCTAATATTTCTTCAATTAATAGGAGAAAAGAGAAGAGTAGGATAATAAATAAGAGCGGAAATTCTCTTATTCATTACGAAGGATATCATTCTCATACTTATCTATGAACTTGTTTATGTCTATAGATGACCCCTTGAATTAAAGTGAGAGGGAAGGAGATAAATGGCCCGATACTACTGAAGGATCCTCTTTGATAATAGGTATTAACTGGTATTCCTGTGATGGTTTAATAGGCATTTTCTGTTTATGGTTATATTCCGGATTGGGATCATCCTGTAGGAAGTCGGTATGAACTATAGTAAAGTGTAAACATGAAAAGCATAGGAACTCAAACAAGACCCCGCAAATCAGACAGAAAAAAAAAGGGGGGGGGTTACTTTAGTGAGTCTTAAGAATATAAATACTTATTCATAAAATTATAATAAAAAAAATGAATCCATTTCTTGATATTTCAAATATTTCAAAAACGTCCAGTTACCACTTTTTTTCTGAATTGTTTTTTTGGAAAAACGACTTCAGTTAATTCCGAACATTTGTTCCTTGATAGACTATCGATACTCAAGTTATAAGAAAAGAAAGAATTACTTGATTCCTTTTCTTTTCCTCGATGACATAATTAGATATGTATTTTCTATATTTATGTAGATCCGATCCGATATCACGCCAATTTTGTATACTAATACTAATAGGAACATGTTAATGCTATTTATTTAATTTATTTTTAATATTTAATATCTATCAAAGTTGAAATTTTTTTAGAAATTCATTGAAGAAGTTATATTTTCTCAAAAATTCCCTTTCTTTTTTATTGTCACTATTTTATTTTTATATAAATTCTATTTAGTTGCGTATAATTCTATTTATACGTATAAAAGAAGGAGAGTTATGATAAACCTGGAAAAAAAAGATAAACTAAGAATGGAAATTCTTAGACAAATGGGAGTCAGAATCATTATTATTTCGACACAAGAAAGGAAATTTCCCATATTTTTTGTGTCGAAGGCTAGTAAAGACCCAATAGAAAATACCTTCTATACTCCCTTATTCTCCGCATTTAGCCTTTGTTTTCTTACTTACTTATCTTATGCTTAGTATCTAGTCGATTTGATTCATTAGAATAGAAAAAACTATGTATATTCTATGACAGTTTAAATCTTGACCAAATGACATAATACACGTCCTCCCATTTAAATTAAAAAAAAAAAAAGAAAAAAAAAAAGGGGGGGATAATTCAACTCGTTTTTTACCAATATCTATTATATGACTAGAATGCGGTAAATAATCCCCAATCTGGTATAAAGAAAATGAACAAAGAAAAAAGGATTTCACAATTTTTTATTGAATTCCATACGATAATTGCCAACAAAAATTTGTTTTTCTTTTAAGAACTTAAGCTGATAAATCGCGGATCCTAGAAAACTTTCGGGATAATTGAACCTTCTCAAAACTGTTTCTTTTTTAAGAAGCTAAAAAAATTTGTGCCAAAAATAACCGATGCAAAATGAACAAAAGACCTTGGACACGTAAGTCTTGAAGCACTATTTCCGAATCCCAACCGACCAAATCCGCCCAACTTATGGATTACTAGTAAATGGTTGATCAAGTTTATGATTCTGGCCTTCTGAAACAGAAGTTCTGCGTCCTGGAGGTATACTATCAATTATTTGAACCCTTCTGAGCATTGTTATGGTTATTTTTCCCCCTTTCTTTTCGTATGATTTTGTCTTACTATACCCGCTTGTTGTAGCCATTAATAAACCGTATTTTACTCTTGCTCCCTCGTGTTATAAATCTGACCCGTTCCTTGTTCCGCCTACGTATATGGGATATTTTTTAAAAAGTGACATCTTTCTTATTAGCGGGGTCCGGAGGAAAGAATAGAAAATGGTAATTTCACTATATTTTCTTTTACAGGAACGGACCTATCACAAGAAATTTTTTTTAGTGGGTCGATAGCTCTGAAAAGACAGATACCTATCTTTTCTTTCATCTCCTAGGCGAAATACATCAGGGGGGGCTAATCTCAAATCCCTCGGGTAAAATAAGAACCAGCCCCACATTCAAAGCCCCTTTTTGCATAGCAAGAATTGTTTCCAGTTGCATATCATAAGGAATTCACGAACAACTGGCTTTCAAATACTCAGTATTCGGAAGTACTGCCTCGGAAACTTCAATACCACGGGCTTATTCGCCAAATGACAATTTGCACATACAATACGCCAGTTTGCTTCGCGCGGATTTTATAACCCTCTGTGCAAAAAAATGGATATGATTTGAAATGGATGGACCGAGATTATATATATCATGAGTTGATACGGAAATGATGAGTAATCTCTCTTTATACAAGAAAAGTCTTTTATTTTGCATGTACAATCGTTGATCCCGAAAATTTCTACAATAAACTTGACAGGTCACAATAAAGTTCCCTCATCACGATGCTGTATTTTACTTGGAAAAATTTACTAAAAACTAAAATGTTTAGAAGAATCTGAATCGCTTGGATGTATAAACTCTTAAATGTATAGAAAAAAAGAAAAGAAGTGTAATAAAAAAAAAGTAAGATTGGAATGTTTCTGCTTATATACAACATCCACCAATCCACACACACTCTCTCATTCTCGATTCATTTTTCAGTCATTCATTGAATGATAAATCACTACAAGTGACTGAGATATACGTTTAAATAACGGAAATCAATATTTAAAATGTATCGAGATATGACTGGAAAAGTGGGAAAAAAAGCCCAATATTAATTGATCATATGAGCAATCCAAAATCTTTGTAATAGAGCAATCATTAGTCCCAAACGTGGTCGTGAATGGATCGTATACATAAATCGGTTAATAAAAGAATAGAAAAAGCTTTATTGTGTCACTTAAGTTAATATAGGAATCTGCATCAAGAATTAAGAATAATAGTTTTTCATACTTAGATAGGATAACACTTAAAATAATGAAACAGATTATATTTGTGAGAAGTGAAAAATTCGTAGGATACCAACTCATTGTAATCCTGGATCAATTCGATCCGTTTTCTTGGTGGATTCCGATACAAATTTTTGGTAGAGTGGTTCCGTATTCTTTATCAGTTCGTCCAAGAGCAAAAGTTCTTTATTCTAGGAATTTTTCGTAGAATACTCTTTTCTTGGTATCATTGAAAAAGGGTTTCGGATTTTTGACTAGTATTCCACATTAATAACCGCAAAGATTCTTATGACTTTATTAAATGAAAAAGGGGATCCACCATAGCAATACTAGAATGTAAGATATAGAAGGGGAATGAATATTTTTTTTTCCATTTTTCGTCTGTAATTTTTAATGAACTCACCATTCGTCGACTCTATACGATCTAATATTCGAATCCAAGCATAAATTCTATTAACAAGTTTCGAAACTTATTAAGCTATTCCCTCTTTTTTATTTTGAGTCATGTTAGCCCCTTGAATTATAGAAAAGACACAGAAATAGCCTAAGAAAGCGGTCATGAAGGAGGAAAAACAAGATTGTTTCCGGATATCTCAATTGCTCAAATTCGAAGCCAATTCCCTCTTTCGACGAATGTTCAAAAAGAGTCACTTCAAATTAGATTTCAAATAAAAATTGCTTTCTATCAAAATATTTGTATTTTGAAAAAAAAAAATTGCGGACAAAAAAAAAAAGTTTTTTTTTTATGATTGTTCGTATATTGTATAATATAATCTATTTTTGGTTCATCAGTATTGTGAAAAAATTTCAAATAGGTTGTGCTATCGAAGAAAAGAGGACTCTTGGATTTTTTCCTTCTGCTAAGAAAATGTTCATTCTCAAAAATACTTCCAATTGGATACCGCAACAAAAAGGCCAATTCCGCGGTTTTTGTTCAATTTTTCGTGGAGTCAAATTCTCATCAGTACAGTCAAAGAATACGCCCCCTGGCCTCTGATTTCCATATAAAGGACACGCGAGCATAAATACCTTCTTTTTAAACTTCGTATTCTGATAGACTGAATATCGTTCATAAGGAATCGGAGTAAGATGCCGGCCGATTTTTTCAGAATCCCAACGAAAAATACACACTATTCCTCTTTTCTAATCGAATCGATCATAAACCACTCCCTACATTCCAAAAAATTGTACACCACAATAAAACAATAAATTAAGTCCGGCGATCCCCCCATAGAAACACATCACGACCCTTGTGAAAAAGAAATTATTTGCTGAGACGGAAAGTAAAGATTATCAAATTTCTGTCAAGATAACTGGAAATTCCAACCAATAAAAACCCCAAAGAACCTAAAAAAAGTATAAGGCAACAGAAATTACTTTTTTCGAGACCCCGCTATAAACTTATCCATATATGTTTGATCGAGACTCATACTAATTCAGTTGCATTGTTATTGGAAGTAGGAGACTAGCTAAATGATTTGATCTTACTTTTTTCCGAAGTAACCTTTCATCAACTCGCATTATTCTGATTGTGAACCTTTAGGAAGAATTCATTGAAATTGTTAGATCTAAAACTAAAATAATAGGAAGCCCTGTTCTTTCATATGATCGGCTATCTATTTACACATATGATAACATATAGATACATTGGCTTAGCTTTTATTCAGCTATCTATTCCAATCTGACGTATTTTCAAATAGCTTCATTTCCTTCAATATATCCTATTTATGCTTGCCTAATTTCATTTATGTTGGTTCATTTATGTTTGAGGAAGCACATTTTATTTATATGATATTATACTAAATAGTATTTATCTGCCACTTTACCCTCACACACGCTCTACAGTCTTGAAAAATATATATGTCGGAAAATAAATTGCCCCCATCAGATCTAAAAAAGTCTTGTTTTTTTGAACATGAAAGAGATTAAAGAAGCCATTGCAATTGCCCGGAATACTAAGCCTACTAAAGGCAACAAAAATGAGTTAAGTTGTGAGAATTTGTCATAGAAATGGCACCTCGATTAATATTTGTAACCCTGTTATTTATTGTTTATAGTTATATAATTATAGTTATGATTAATTTTTTTATATATTTTATATTTATGTAAAAAATAATCTTAAAGATCATTATAATCGTATATAATTCTATTAAGTTAAGTATATCAAGTAATCTAAGTGCAGTATAAGAGTATAATAATAAAGTGCAAGAGTGGGAACTAAACAAATGATTTATTCCTTTTCTACATGAAATATAGTATGATAATCCATTTGTTTGTTATTCTTCCTATATATATTATCTTTTTTTGTCTTATAATTTTTTAATATTTAATTTTAATTTAATATTTTAATTTTTAAATAAATTAATAAAGAATAAAGCATTTTTTCCGCTTCTAAATTACGAAAAAACTTGTTCCAATCGATGCAGCAGAGGGATTCTAGTAAAAAAAAAATGGGGATTCGGGGGGTTATAAAATACGAAAGACTCCTATTTTCATACAATATAGAGGTAAGAAAAAGAAACATAAAATTCGTTTCTTTATTATTTACCTTGTTCAAGTTTGAATGTTCGTGAAGGAAAAGAAGTTCACTCTTTTTATCTTGTTGATAAAAAGGTTTCCTAATTAGTAATCAGAACTAATCGACAAAAAAAAGATTTACATAATTCTTTCTACAATTTGCTCTTATGTACCAAAAAAAATACAAGAATAGATTTTTCCTTTGATCTGATAAACGAAAATTAAATTATTTGTTCGCCAGAAATTAAAAAACAAAATTAACTAATTTAATTAAAATTAACTTAGGGCCCCCTTTCTTTATGATTCCACCAGACACAGACCGCCTGAGCTTGAAATAACTCATTCAGAATACTGTTTGTTTAAAGGATTACGTGGTACGATTGGATCGAATAAGCCCTTATGGGATAAAAATTCGGCGCGCTTGTGAACCTTGCAGTACTATTTTATTCAATGTTTGTTCAATTTACCTCTTTTACCGGCAAATCAAGCTATGGGTTGTGTTCAGCATAATGATATCCCCTAACTACAAAACTAGCTGTCACCCCACCAGTCTTAGAGATGTTAAGGATTGATACATAAATAACTTTTATTTCGATTGATAATATATAAAGCGGAAGAATTTTAGCATTTGGATCAAGCTCAAACTTCCTCCTGCGCGTGCTTCCTCCGGAAGGCCACACACTAGAATAATGGTAAAAATTTATTGGGAGCATACTCGATCAAACGAGTAATTTCTCGCCTACTACGGATCCCCACTACCCCCAAAAACTGAAAATCATTAACCCCCAATTGCGACGGAATCCGTATACGCTGCCTGTGCCTGTAGTTGAAACGACCCGGTTAATTGCCCGTGTTCTTTGAAAGAATCCAATACGATCTTTATAAAGGTTCCTCTCCGAATGAAATCAATGGTCCAAAGATACCATTCTTCATTCCATAGGATCCACGTTCCGGAATCAGATCGAAAGTGCAATGTCTAATCTGAACTACTCCATTTTCAAATGACTATCACATTGTTCACAAATATTCATTCTGAACTTCCAAAAATTTTTAAATCAATCGCATAACAAAATTTCGCAGTTGACCCAAATTGCCCTGTATTTTTGAGTTACATTCAAGATCATTAGAACTTTCTCTTATAATTAAATCGCTACCATTTGTACGAGTTTTTAAAACCGGGAATTTCGTTCGATTACGATTTCCGCCTTCACCACAAATGTAACTATAAATGTAACTTCACTGTAATTGTCACTACCACTTTAAAAAATAAACTATCAATACAGATTGAGAACAAAGGATAAATGTCCAATGCAATTATTATGTAATTATTCCAAACTATATTTAGTATCATACATAGAATGATCATAAGTAGGAGTCGTAGTCTAACCATTATTCAGATAACTAAAATTCAATAACTATAAAAAAATATTTCTAATTCATTCAAAAGGAATGAATGATGTCAATCTCCAAAACTTGATTCAATATCAAAATATATGGAATAACTGTTCTTATTATTACTCCTCCTAACTAAAAAATATTATCATCATAAATTCCGAAATACCCTCACACCGACCTAAGCACTCACACTACGTCACTAGAACTGTCACTATTGCTCCAAATCTATGGGGGTTTTTATTGTATCATTTAGAATCGATCTTCGCTTACATGATTTTCAAGAGGATCACGACTACCCCTTGATTTTACTTAACTACATCTGTATTTTAATTCGCCCCTTGGATACATCGAACCGAACCACCATTTTTCATAAAGCTGTCTCTCCACACTCTCACACACACTCACACTAACAATGAATAATCATTCGATGAAAAGAAAAATCATTCAATATTATTTCCGTCAGAATACCCATATCGAATCAATCACTAAGAGTATAACTAGATCATAACAAATAAGGCAGTAATTTGAAAAAAAAAAAAAATGATTCGCCTTCTTGCTCTTTGTAAGAACCCGAAGTATCAACTTCATATATATGAAAACCACGGATTTCAATTTTAATAATTCTAAATATTAGAATATCAAAAATTAGAATAATTTCTAAATAAGTAAATACTAAATAAATTAAGTAGAATAGGAATTTGTCAGTTATATCAAATTCACTCGAGAAAGAGAATATTTCTTTTCTTATAATCTTATCACACACTCTAAGAAAACAGTTTTTCGTAAATTTCGTTATTAATATGAATTATTAAGAGGAGAAGTTCCGTTTCAAACGAATTGAAAAGGACCAATATACAAGATGGGTTGAAGAATTGTGAACTTGGCTTCGACACAGGATCCCGAAACTCGAGATGTAAAAGAATACACCAATCCTATAGATCTCTTAGGATTAATTGTGGATTCAAACAACATAGAAAGATTTAGTTGTTTAGTTTATATTTTGATTTGAGATCTTGATACTTAGCTAAAAATGTATCATCAAAAAATATATACAATAGAACCTGTGTATTAGATTAGATCTTGTATTAGTAATCTTGTATTCGGCTAATCTTTTAGTAAAGATTGGCGAGTTAATGCAATTCAATTAAGAGAAGAACGTCAATTAATGGCAATTACGATTACAAAATATCCATTGCTGGGAATGCAAATTTAATCTCTTTCCATACTTCACAAGCCAAGCAGCTAGGTTTCCGACTCCATTTGCTAGCCTCACGGATAATTCATTACCCTCGACGAGCAAGATCACGTCCCTCATACGAGCTTGGACACATGCTCTAGAATACTCGATTAGCTACAGCACCTGGTGCATTTCCCAAGGGTGTCCTAAAGTTCCACGAATTGTAGTACGGAATCATCTCCAAAGATCTCGTCAGAGCAGGCATACCTGCAACATGAATACCCCTGAAGCCACGGGCAGAACACCTGGTAAAGAAACCCAATCTTGAGTGAAATAAATACCACGGCTTCGATCTTTTCAATATAATCATCACGAAGTAGATCAACAAAGCCCAAAGTGATGTCTCTTTCCCCTTCAAGTTTACCTACTACGGTACCGGCATGAATATGGTCCCCGCCAGACAGACGTAATGCTTAGCTAGTACACGAAAGTGCATACCATGATTCTTCTGTCTATCAATAACTGCATGCATTGCGCGATGAATGTGAAGAAGTAAACCATTATCTCGACAATAATGAGCCAAGCTAGTATTTGCAGTGAATCCCCCTGTTAAGTAGTCATGCATTACGATAGGAACTCCCAATTCTCTGGCACATACAGCCCTTTTGATCATTTCTTCACATGTACCTGCAGTAGCATTCAAATAATGCCCTTTGATTTCACCAGTTTCCGCCTGTGCTTTATAAAGTGCTTCGGCACAAAATAAGAAACGATCTCTCCAGCGCATAAATGGTTGTGAATTCACGTTCTCATCATCTTTGGTAAAATCAAGTCCACCACGGAGACATTCATAAACCGCTCTACCGTAATTCTTAGCGGATAACCCCAATTTAGGTTTAATAGTACAGCCCAATAGGGGCGACCATACTTGTTCAATTTATCTCTCTCAACTTGGATGCCATGAGGTGGGCCTTGGAAAGTTTTAATATAAGAAGTAGGAATTCGCAAATCCTCCAGACGTAGAGCGCGTAGGGCTTTGAACCCAAATACATTACCTACAATCGAAGTAAACATATTAGTAACAGAACCTTCTTCAAAAAGGTCTAAGGGGTAAGCTACATAAGCAATATATTGATTTTCTTCTCCAGCAACTGCCTCGATGTGGTAGCATCGTCCTTTATAACGATCAAGACTGGTAAGCCCATCGGTCCACACGGTTGTCCATGTACCAGTAGAAGATTCAGCAGCTACCGCAGCTCCTGCTTCCTCAGGCGGAACTCCAGGTTGAGGAGTTACTCGGAATGCTGCCAAGATATCAGTATCTTTGGTTTCATAGTCAGGAGTATAATAAGTCAATTTATAATCTTTAACACCAGCCTTAAATCCAACACTTGCTTTAGTCTCTGTTTGTGGTGACATAAGTCCCTCCCTAAAACTCATGAATTAAGAATTCTCCCAGCAACAAGGTCTACTCGCCATGAATTAGGAGTTAATGAAACCTTTCGCAGGAATCTTTCACAAAGCTATCAACCAATATTATTAACTAATAAGAATTTACTAATAAGAATTTGGTTATTAGACCATGTATTTGATTCACCAAATACATCATTATTGTATACTCTTTCATATGTATAGCGCAACCTAATCCTTTTTTTTTTTCAATTTTCTAAATCTTTAACTTTTTTGATTAACTTTTTTGAATCGAAATATCTAAATAATAAGAAATTTTCTCTTGACATAGATATATGTTGTATATGTAAATCCTATATGTGAAAATATGCAGAATTCGTCTATGAAAAAACAAAAGCAAATAATAATTGCTCGGCGTAAATAAATATGTTGAAATAAAAAATAAAGGCCCATATGAGATAGAAATAATAAATCGTAAATAGAGTTTAGGTTCGAATTCCATAGATAATATGGATATTATTGTCTATAATGATAGACAAATGAAAGGTTTCCCGAAGCCTTTGTATTCATTCACTTGATATTTTTAAAATGAGTTAGTTGAACTTGAAAATTAAGTAAACAATTAAATTGGATTCGTTGGATGGTACCAACGAAATCGAGTGCTAACTTCCATTTCTTATTGAATTAATCGATCAACTTGCTATCGAACATCTTTTTTGGACTCGAAAATTTTCAACATATTTTTTTTTTTATTTTTATTTATTATTATGAGAATCAATCCTATTACTTCTGGTCCTGGGGATTCCACGCTTCAAAAAAAGAACTTGGGGCGTATTGCTCAAATCATTGGCCCGGTGCTAGATGTAGCTTTTCCCCGGGACAGATGCCTAATATTTACAACGCTTTGGTAGTTAAGGGTCAAGATACTGTTGGTCAACAAATTAATGTGACTTGTGAAGCACAACAATTATTAGGAAATAATCGAGTTCGGGCTGTAGCTATGAGTGCTACAGATGGTCTAATGAGAGGAATGGAAGTGATTGACATGGGAGCTCCTCTAAGTGTTCCAGTTGGAGGGGCGACTCTAGGAAGAATTTTCAACGTTCTTGGAGAACCCGTTGATAATTTAGGTCCTGTAAATAGTCGCACAACATCCCCTATTCATAGATCTGCGCCTGCCTTCATACAGTTAGATACAAAATTATCTATTTTTGAAACAGGAATTAAAGTAGTAGATCTTTTAGCCCCCTATCGCCGTGGAGGAAAAATCGGACTATTCGGGGGAGCTGGAGTGGGTAAAACAGTGCTAATTATGGAATTAATCAACAACATTGCGAAAGCTCATGGGGGTGTATCCGTATTTGGCGGAGTAGGTGAACGTACTCGTGAAGGAAATGATCTTTACATGGAAATGAAAGAATCCGGAGTAATTAATGAAGAAAATATTGAAGAATCAAAAGTGGCTCTAGTCTATGGTCAGATGAATGAACCGCCGGGAGCCCGTATGAGAGTTGGTTTGACTGCCCTAACTATGGCAGAATATTTCCGAGATGTTAATGAACAAGACGTACTTCTATTTATCGACAATATCTTCCGTTTCGTCCAAGCAGGATCCGAAGTATCCGCCTTATTAGGTAGAATGCCTTCCGCTGTGGGTTATCAACCTACTCTTAGTACTGAAATGGGTTCTTTACAAGAAAGAATTACTTCTACCAAAGAAGGGTCCATAACTTCTATTCAAGCAGTTTATGTACCTGCGGACGATTTGACCGATCCCGCTCCTGCTACGACATTTGCACATTTAGATGCTACTACTGTACTATCAAGAGGATTAGCTGCTAAAGGTATCTATCCAGCAGTAGATCCTTTAGATTCAACGTCAACTATGCTACAACCTCAGATCGTTGGTGAGGAACATTATGAAACTGCACAAAGGGTTAAGCAAACTTTACAACGTTACAAAGAGCTTCAGGACATTATAGCTATCCTTGGCTTGGACGAATTATCTGAAGAGGATCGCTTAACTGTAGCAAGAGCACGAAAAATTGAACGTTTCTTATCACAACCCTTTTTCGTAGCAGAAGTATTTACCGGTTCCCCAGGGAAATATGTCGGTCTAGCAGAAACAATTAGAGGGTTTAAATTGATCCTTTCCGGAGAATTAGATAGTCTTCCTGAACAGGCTTTTTATTTGGTAGGTAACATTGATGAAGCTACTGCGAAGGCTACGAATTTAGAAATGGAGAACAACTTGAAGAAATGACCTTAAATCTTTGTGTACTGACCCCGAATCGAATTGTTTGGGATTCAGAAGTGAAAGAAATCATTTTATCTACTAATAGTGGACAAATTGGCGTATTACCCAATCACGCGCCTATTGCCACAGCGGTCGATATCGGTATTTTGAAAATACGCCTTAACGGCCAATGGTTAACGATGGCTCTGATGGGCGGTTTTGCTAGAATAGGCAATAATGAGATTACTATTTTAGTAAATGATGCGGAGAAAGGTAGTGACATTGATCCACAAGAAGCTCAGCAAACTCTTGAAATAGCGGAAGTTAACTTGAGGAAAGCTGAAGGGAAGAGACAAATAATTGAGGCAAATCTAGCTCTCAGACGAGCGAGGGCACGAGTAGAAGCTATCAATGTGATTTCATAACTATAACTAGTAACTAGTTGGTGCGGACGAATAATCAAAAGAACTTCTGTATAAACAGAAGTTCTGTTTATACAGAAGTTCTGTTTATATCCCTTATTTTATTCTGCTAATTGCATAGAATCATAAGTACAATTTGATTATAATACAACAACAAATTTTTGAATTCAAAAACGAAATTGAAATAGAGAAATAGAATGGAATGGAAAAGATAAAAAATCACCAAATTAAAAAATCACCAAATTATAGGGTGGGTAGAAAAACTTATTAGATAGCATTGATTCTAATATCTAATGAGTTCTACCTACTATTGGATTTGAACCAATGACTCCCGCCGTATGAAAGCAATACTCTAACCACTGAGTTAAGTAGGTTATTTATCATTACAAAGATAAACAAATGAAACCCATCACATCGATGGATTATAAATGGAATATTATTTATAAGCAATATCGATCAAACAGATCAAATCGATCAAAACAGATCAAAGAAATAAATAGGATATTGGATCCTATAATATTTAGCTTGACAAGAAATTATCGACATAATAAAATATGTATTACAAGCACAAGGGCTATAGCTCAGTTAGGTAGAGCACCTCGTTTACACGCGCGCCAATGTGGTTTTTTTTCAGAGAAGTATATCATGTAATCAAAAGACTTATCTTATTGAGAAGTCGATGTCTTACTCCGTGACTTTTAGGGAACCAGAGAACACTAGCCTGACGAAAGATTGGGTCCAATTTAAGCAATCAATAGAACCCATCATTGATTTAAGATATTGATAAGGTGAATATCCAATCTATTCAATGCTAGGCATAATGAGTAATGAGGATAAGGACCTCAAAAAATTCTCTTTTCGTCCTATATCTTATGAACTTTAAGGTGTATGAAGTTTCATATTTGATTCTTGAAAAACAGAAACGAGACGATGGAGACTCCATTTAACTTAAGTTGATCTAAGCCAAAAGCAGACCTACGTCAAAATACCCCTCTTTTTTGAAGCACTTTGGTATAGTACTCTCGGATCGTAATCCAAATCATAAATCAGAGCACCTGGAGCCATCTTCTTATCTTTCTGTCAAGAGAATTTTGGTAGACTAACTGATATAAAAAATCAGTTAATGAAAGAGCCCAATGCAAAAAAAAAATGCATGTTGGGTCTTTGAAACAGTTCGAATCATTTTGATAATAATAAGTTTGATCTGTTTTACCGAGCAGGTCTACGGTTCGAATCCGTATAGCCCTAAAAAAATGAAAATAAAATTAAAATATAAAAATTGGATAGTTTTCATTTCTTCATTATTGTATTGTTTTTGTTTGGTTCATCGAAAAAAAAGCATTATTATTCTTATAAGTTTATTTCACAGGAATCTTTCGGGGCACAGTATAAAGCTGAAACCAAAAAAAGTGCATTTCAATAGATCCAATCCGTATTTTTTCTAATCTTGGCTAAACAAACCCAATTTTCTTCATTACTCTTCATAGGTAAATATAGGTAAATTGCATATGTCGTCGGTCAATTTCATATGTCATAGGTTAATTTCATATGAACTTTCCCCTTTTCCTGTCCACAATACAATCAAAGAGTTAGTGATATTTCTTTTCTTTGTCTTTGAGATATTTACCTAATCCTAGTGAATTTTTGGAATCAAAACCATGACATGAACTTGGGTAAAAACAAATCCCAACCTACCCCAACCAAAATCGAATCTACTCCTACGTTACACGGATTTAGGAACGACTTACTGCATTTATGGACAGCCGGAGTTTGAAAAATGAAGATCTTTCATAACTTTCATTATTAATATTTTTCATTGTTAACATTGTCAAATGGACTTGGCTTTTTTGGTATACCTTACCTGTTAAAACACAAAACAAAGTAATCGTATATTACCTTATTCAATCAATATAAGCCCATATTAATCTATATATCTATCTTATATATCTATCTATTAATCTATATATTAATTATCTATTAATCTATATATTAATCCATATTAAGATATTAATATATAATTCTTATATGATTCTATATAACTTAATATAATTTATTATTCTTTTATAGATTTATTTGATTATTTTATAGATATAAGATTATTTTATAGATATAATATATAGATATAATACATAGATATAATATATAGATATAATATTATTTTTATAGATTCTTAATATTATTTTTATTTTATTGATTTATTGATAGATTAAAAAATTTATTGATAGATTATTTATTGATAGATTATAAAATAAATAGATTAAAAAATAATAATTAAAGATTATAAAATAATAATTAAAATAATAATTTAAAATAATTTTAAAATAATTTTAAAATTATTTTAAAAATAATAATCAATAAAATAAAAAATCAATAAAATAAAAATAAAATAATAAAGAATATACCAACACCACATTATATTCTAACTTTAAATTGTAAGATGAAAATTCCTAGACATTCTCCAACAGCTGGCTTTTTCCTCTCTTCCATTTTAGATTAATAAGAAACCGTGTATAAAAAGAAAGGAGTCTCTCTCCTTTGATGATTCTATTTGATGATTAGAATTGTAAACTCTAGTTATAAACATAAAATAGAATAGAAAAAGAAATAAAGTACTAAAGTAGTATATAAAGTGTAATATATAAGGTAGAATAAAAAAAAAAATTCTTGGTTTGACTAAACAGTCATGGATGAGTTGACAATTAATTTCAATTCAACTCGACTAATCTAGTATATTTTCCACATTCATAGGAGTGCACCTATGTTTCTGCTTTACGAATATGATATTTTCTGGGCATTTCTAATAATATCAAGCGTTATTCCTATTTTGGCATTTATAATTTCCGGAGTTTTATCCCCGATTAACAAAGGGCCCGAGAAACTTTCGAGTTATGAATCGGGTATAGAACCAATGGGCGATGCTTGGTTACAATTTCGAATCCGTTATTATATGTTTGCTCTAGTTTTTGTTGTTTTTGATGTTGAAACGGTTTTTCTTTATCCATGGGCAATGAGTTTCGATGTATTGGGGGTATCCGTATTTATAGAAGCTTTAATTTTCGTGCTTATCCTAATTGTTGGTTCAGTTTATGCATGGCGAAAAGGAGCATTAGAATGGTCTTAGCTCTTGAATTTGAATATTACGACAATAAGACAATATTAAATAATAATTAAAAAAAAAAAAATAACATTGAGACAGTTATGAATTCTATTGAGTTTCCCTTACTTGATCGACCAACCCAAATCTCAGTTATTTCAACTACAGTAAATGATCTTTCAAATTGGTCAAGACTCTCCAGTTTATGGCCGCTTCTCTATGGTACCAGTTGTTGCTTCATTGAATTTGCTTCATTAATAGGTTCACGATTCGACTTTGATCGTTATGGACTAGTCCCAAGATCTAGTCCTAGACAGGCGGATCTGATTTTAACAGCCGGCACGGTAACCATGAAAATGGCTCCTTCTTTAGTAAGATTATATGAACAAATGCCTGAACCAAAATATGTTATTGCTATGGGAGCATGTACAATTACAGGGGGGATGTTCAGTACCGATTCTTATAGTACTGTTCGGGGCGTTGATAAGCTAATTCCTGTCGATGTCTATTTGCCGGGCTGTCCACCTAAACCGGAGGCGGTTATAGATGCTATAACAAAACTTCGTAAAAAAATATCTCGAGAAATTTATGAAGATCGAATTAGACCTCAACAGAGGAATCGGTGTTTTACTACCAATCACAAGTTTCATATTGGGTCCACTACTCATACTGGAAATTATGATCAAGGATTACTCTATCAACCACCATCTACTTCAAAAATATCTTATGAAACTGAAACATTTTTCAAATACAAAAAATCAGTATCGTCCCACGAATTAGTAAATTAGCGAAAGGATTCGTTTATTTTATACAAAATAACAAGGGGTAAGTCAATCTTCATAAATTTCATCGTACATGTGAAAGACTTATACAAATCAAAATTGGGAGAGGGAAAAAAGATGCAGGGTCGTTTATCCGCTTGGCTGGTCAAACATGGGCTAATTCATAGATCTTTAGGCTTTGATTACCAAGGAATAGAGACTTTACAAATAAAACCTGAGGATTGGCATTCCATTGCTGTCATTTTATATGTATATGGTTATAATTATTTGCGTTCCCAATGTGCCTATGATGTAGCACCGGGCGGGCTGTTAGCTAGTGTATATCATCTTACGAGAATAGAGTATGGTATCGACCAACCAGAAGAAGTATGTATAAAAGTATTTGTCCTAAGGAGGAATCCTAGAATTCCGTCCGTTTTCTGGGTTTGGAAAAGTTCGGATTTTCAAGAAAGGGAATCTTATGATATGTTGGGAATCTCTTATGATAATCATCCGCGTTTGAAACGTATCTTACTGCCGGAAAGTTGGATAGGGTGGCCCTTGCGTAAGGATTATATTGCCCCCAATTTTTATGAAATACAAGATGCTCATTGAATAATAAAAAACGAATCCTCGATGCTACAATTCCCGATATTCAAGGAGTTCGTTCTCTTATAGATCAATATAGTTATTTAAGTCTCATTCATATTATTATAAATATGGATATAGATAAACTAAAAAAAAAGAAAAAAAAAAAGACAATACAATTAGAGATTCGTTGGATTCTCCAATTTTGAAGATATTTATTTAGGACAAGCTGAACTCAAACTAATATAATAAGAATATAGAAATAGGCTGAACTAAGTTTGGCATCATGAACTTTGTACCGCGTACAACCCTTAGATGAACTATATAAAATCCCATAGGAGGGAATGAAGAAATAGAATATGAAAGAAAATACAACGAAATGAAAGAGGGTCGAATTCTATTTGTACTATATCTGAGATGAATTTTGGATATTCCCACCCTCTAGACTAGAGTTTTAGACTAGAGTTTTAAGTCTTTTAAACAATTAATTCATGTAATAACCAATTCATTTAACTTTTCAAATTTATATGAAGTATTAACATTCTTTTTGACCGCGAGGAAACACATTGTGAACAAATAATAAAAGAAGAGGAAAGATACTCTAATTTTTTTCTTTTACATACTTTATAACATATATTCTTTACTCAAAAAAAAGACTATATCTCCAGACACCTAGATGCATAATTATGTATCATGATTTATACTATTTAGTATATATGTTGATCTAGATCATTTAATTAAGTTGTAGAATAGATATTCATACACAAATTAATCATGTGCCAGGAACCAGATTTGAACTGGTGACACGAGGATTTTCAGTCCTCTGCTCTACCAGCTGAGCTATCCCGACCATTCCCAACGTGTCATCTTTTTTATTTTACTCAAGGACTTGGGTCTATGTCAATTAAAAAAAAAAAGACGACAAAGTTTTCTAAAATCCTATATTCAGAACTTGGAATGTTTTCTATCTTTTGTTTTGCTCAAAAATGTTTATTTGTATGTGTCTCATATCTATCACAAGACTTGTGAAAATAAAAAAAAAAAAATGAAGCCCGGATATGTTTGTGAAAGAATCGAATGGATGAGAAAAGAAAGATAACGAATTGTGAACCATTAACGAAAAGAGAAAATATAATAAGAAATTTAGGGAGTCGAACGAGCCCCTTTTTTGTTTTGGGGATAGAGGGACTTGAACCCTCACGATTTCAAAAGTCGACGGATTTTCCTCTTACTATCAATTTCCTTGTTGTCGATATTGACATGTACAATGGGACTCTATCTTTATTCTCGTCCGATTAATCAATTATCTATCAGACTATGGAGTGACTGGTTTGATTAATTATAATATTCGATCCTTTCTTCAACTTGGAATCGATTCAAAACAATTATTTTTATTTTATTTCCCTTTTTAGATAAATATCCAAAAAGCAAAATTCGGGTTATCAGTAATCATTTGATATATTATTTCAGTACGTATACGTATGTATATAGGGTTATCCTTTATTTTATCTTTTCTGGCATTTTATTTTGAATTTTGACAGAAGGATTCCTTTACTTTACTAATGAAAGGCAGCCAACTCCATTTGTTAGAACAACTTCCATTGAGTCTCTGCACCTATCCCTTTTTTTTTTCTTTTATTCTGTCTTTATAAACTTTTGTTTGTTTTCGTAAAACAGGATTTGGCTCAGGATTACCCATTTTTTATTCCAGGGTTTCTCTGAATTTGAAAGTTATCACTTAGTAAATTTCCATACCAAGGCTCAATCCAATTAAGTCCGTAGCGTCTACCAATTTCGCCATATCCCCTTTGCTTTGTGTTTTGAGATTAAGATCTTAATATGCCATTCTCTTTTTTTTTTTTTCTTTTTTTTTTTTATTCTACTGGAACTATCGAAGTTATTAAATACTGATTCCTATAAACTGATTCCTATAACCGATTCCTATAAAAAAAAGGGTTTCCTCTTCTTTATTATTTCTTGTCTATCTTCTTTCATCTCTATCGGAGACTCATATTTGGTATAATCAGAAACGATTCTATCATTTCTGTATCCGCAATTCAATATAGATGTATATCTACCACATTTATTATATATGCCTCCCTTCCTCTCATGTTTCTCGGACAATTTGGAATACTCGAACGGTCAATTCTTTTATTCATATTAATTATGAATAATTAAGAATGAAAAGAATGACAAGTTAATAGCTAAGATTCTAGTAGTTTACTAAATTCCTATGCATATATGCATATACAATTTCTGTTATGTGAGCCCGCTTAGCTCAGAGGTTAGAGCATCGCATTTGTAATGCGATGGTCATCGGTTCAACTCCGATAGCTGGCTTTTCTATATTTGTTTGATTTTTTTTTTTTTTTACATGATTGATAATGTCTGTTTGAAATAAAAGAATATTGAAAAAGGCTTCCTCCCCATTTTTCCAAAGGGCAACGATTATTAGCAACTTCCAATTATGATATGACTAAAAGTTAGAGGAGTTCAATCTTTACAGAACAAATCAAGAACAAGACAAGAAAGGGATCTTCTTTCTTTTATTTTTCTATAAACATTATTTGTTTATATACAATAAAGTCCGGATATTGATACAACCCATCTCATTATTCTCTGTAGTATAATACTACAGTAGATTTTTTCTCATTTATCATATTTATTCTTTAGTTCAGTTTTAATTTAGATTTATGAAATTTCAATAAAAAAAAAAAAATAAGGAAAATCAGGAGTCTTTATGTCACGTTACCGAGGGCCTCGTTTCAAAAAAATACGACGTTTGGGGGCTTTACCGGGACTAACTAGTAAAAGACCCATAGCCGGGGGCGATCTTAGAAATCAATCGCGATCCGGTAAAAAATCTCAATATCGTATTCGTTTAGAAGAAAAACAAAAATTGCGTTTTCATTATGGTCTTACAGAACGACAATTACTTAAATACGTTCGTATTGCCGCAAAAGCCAAAGGATCGACAGGTCAAGTTTTACTACAATTACTTGAAATGCGTTTAGATAACATCCTTTTTAGATTGGGTATGGCGTCAACTATTCCTCGAGCCCGCCAATTAGTTAACCACAGGCATATTTTAGTTAATGGTCGTATAGTAGATATACCAAGTTATCGCTGCAAACCCAGAGATATTATTACAGCAAGGGATGAACAAAAATCTAGAACTATGATCCAAAATTATCTTGATTCATTTCCCCAGGAGGAATTGCCAAACCATTTGACTCTTCACCCATTCCAATATCAAGGATTGGTCAATCAAATAATAGATAATAAATGGGTCGGCTTGAAAATAAATGAATTGCTAGTCGTAGAATATTATTCTCGTCATACTTAAACCTAACTAAAATAACAAGACTAAAATAACAAGGGAGGGTTCGGACAATTTTGTCCCCTGTTGCCTAAGTAATAAGTGTAAGAAGTAAAGAGATCCAAAGTAAGGGGTTAATTGACAGATTTTTTCCCTTTCATATATCATAGAATGATAGGATATTCTCATTCCTTGTTCATTTTTTTCCAGTATTTTCTGTACCGAAGAAATTAGGAATAGAAAATCTATATCAAGTAAAGGTCTAGCTGTTAGAATAAGAGTATTTATTGTTATGTGATTTGATACATTGCGATTAGTAAAGTTGATAATTTAGGTGAAGGTACGGAAAGAGAGGGATTCGAACCCTCGGTAAACAAAAAGCCTACATAGCAGTTCCAATGCTACGCCTTGAACCACTCGGCCATCTCTCCTACATAATGATTATGGCCCCGAAACGAGTGAATCGCGAGTCATTCCTATTAGATTGTTGGATAGGTACACTACGTACAATCAATTCTAACTATAAAAAAAAAATAGGAAACTTTTAATCAAATAAAGACCTTTCCTTCGGGTGGGGGATAAAGATAATTTTTTTTTTTTGTTTTTGTGAAATGTGAAAAAACTCTTTATTAACATTAACAACAATCTTTAGTAAAAACAATAAAGATCCATTCATGGTTACGAAGGCGGCGCATTCCGTCTTTTTCTCATATCTATATCGGCTTAAATCAATGACTTGGAATGACTCGAAGGATCGGCCTATCTTTTTTTTTTATGAGTTAAGTTCATTTTTATGTTATTTTCGTACTGTACAAATTACTTTTTTGTGGGATCGTTTTTTCACGAGCGGTAATTAAAAAATTATAAAAATGGCTTGCTACCTAATACCTATGCCTAGATCCGGATAACTGGAAATTTTTATTGATAAGACCTTTTTCAATTGTAGCCAATATCTTATTACGAATAATTCCGACAACCTTGGGAGAAAAAGAGGCATTTACCTATTACAGAGATGGTGTGATTTGATTTTTTTTTATTTACGCTCTCAAGTCTTAGGAAAAAAGACGCATTTAGTCGGGATAAAAAGATTTGAAATAACTCTACGCTTGTTGAAGGTGAAGTTTATTTTATAAATAAAGCAATTCCTTCTGTCGTGTATCCCCGATTAATGCAGAGATGCTCGATTCTAGGCCGAAAGATATACCTTCTATTTCAGCCATAATAGCATGCACTACGCTATGGATAACCTGAATATTTCTAGGAGAAGAGTGGTTATCCATCTGGTTGCGTAACTCAAAACTTCTGTTGAAGAAATCATAGTTTTTCTCCTCTTAACAAGAAAGGTTGGCTAGAGTTTATTTCTTATTATAAAAACACTAACGCACCGTCAGTTCAGAATGAGAATATTTCACTCCTGTATGCACATCGTATGAAAATCTTAGGAACATTTTTGAATGAAATTGAACGACCGTAAAACGGATGGCTGCTCAAATCCGTTAAGGTACAGTGAAAGTGAGCGACTAGAAATTGGTGATCGAAGAATAGGGTTCTAACATCAGAAGAATAAAACAAACAAATATAGGCATTCTACTATCGTTAGAATTTTCTGAAAGGTAACTATCTCGATTTCATATATATTTATATAGATATTAGAATCCTTGAAAAAGACCTTCTCTCATAAGAAAGAAAAGACTTACTATCTTTGGATCTGATGCTACACCGCTGCTCAATACTTTAGGGGATCGACTCTGTTACATAAATTGATTCCTAACTTTTGTCTTATATTCTGACATAAGTAAGCAGTTCTTATTGTATCGGTCAAAAATCTCGCTAATTGATCTTTACGGGGCTTCCTCTATCAATTAGATCCTTTATCCATAGAAGAAACTATCTAGGCATATTTCTTCATATTTCGACTTCTATGAAGTTTCTTTCTTTGCTACAGCTGATAAAAATCGTTGTTTTGGACGATGTATATGTAGAAAACCTATTTTTTTTTTATTAGTAGATTTTGCTCTTTCTTTTTTCTTTCTATAGTGGAGATAGTCGCACGTAATGACAGATCACGGCCATATTATTAAAAGCTTGTGGTAAGAAGGGGTTTCGTTCTAGTGCCCGAAAATAATATTCCAAAGCTTTTGTGTGTTCTCCATTACTTGTGTGAATAAGACCTATATTATAGAGTATATAACTTCGATCATAGGGATCAATTTCTAGTCGCATAGCTTCATAATAATTCTGTAAAGCTTCCGCATAATTTCCTTCGGATTGAGCAGCCATCCGTTACGGTCGTCATTCGATTCAAAAAATCTCCGTTCCAGAACCGTACGTGAGATTTTCATCTCATACGGCTCCTCCTTTATGTGCATAATTTATGTGCATAATGAGAATAATACATAGAATCAAAAAAGAGTGAAATATTCTCATTCTGAACTGAGCGGGGCTAGTGTTTTTATAAGAAATCTCTAGCCAACCTTCCTGCAAAAGATCTTTTCTTAACAGCAAGCATGTTGGTATTAGATAAAAATGTTAAGTTGACTCCAACAATTTCTTTGTCCTCAACGTTCCTCACTTTCTAGGAATTAGGCACTTCAACAGTCTTCGATGGTTATACGGGTATCCAAAGTACGAACCAGATGGATGTTTGTTGTCCCAACCACTCTTCTTAGTCCTGATCCCAATAAGGAAAACGGATAATTTATAACAAAGGTTTCGTGTGTTGTTGATTCCTAGGCGTAGTGCTTCTTCCTCTATGCTGCCTATTGGTACTAGTGGAGTAAGGTTAACCTGAAATAGAAAACCCATAACCATAGGTATAACCTTTCGCTCAATGCTAGAATCGACAATTAAAGCATCTGAGGCTGCATTAATCGGGGATACACGACAGAAGGAATTGCTTTATTTATAAAATAAACTTCACCTTCAACAAGCGTAGAGTTATTTCAAATCTTTTTATCCCGACTAATGCGTCTTTTTCCTAAGACTTGAGAGCGGTAAATAAAAAAAATCAAATCACACCATCTCTGTAATAGGTAAATGCCTCTTTTTCTCCCAAGGTTGTCGGAATTATTCGTAATAAGATATTGGCTACAATTGAAAAGGTCTTATCAATAAAATTTCCAGTTATCCGGGATCTAGGCATAGGTATAGGTAGCAAGCCATTTTTATAATTTTTTAATTACCGCTCGTGAGAAAACGATCCCACAAAAAAAGTAATTGTACAGTACGAAATAACATAAAAATGAACTTAACTCATAAAAAAAAAGATAGGCCGATCCTTCGAGTCATTCCAAGTCATTGATTTAAGCCGATATAGATATGAGAAAAAGACGGAAGCGCCGCCTTCGTAACCATGAATGGATCTTTATTGTTTTTACTAAAGATTGTTGTTAATGTTAATAAAGAGTTTTTCACATTTCACAAAAACAAAAAAAAAAATTATCTTTATCCCCCACCCGAAGGAAAGGTCTTTATTTGATTAAAAGTTTCCTATTTTTTTTTTATAGTTAGAATTGATTGTACGTAGTGTACCTATCCAACAATCTAATAGGAATGACTCGCGATTCACTCGGTTTCGGGGCCATAATCATTATGTAGGAGAGATGGCCGAGTGGTTCAAGGCGTAGCATTGGAACTGCTATGTAGGCTTTTGTTTACCGAGGGTTCGAATCCCTCTCTTTCCGTACCTTCACCTAAATTATCAACTTTACTAATCGCAATGTATCAAATCACATAACAATAAATACTCTTATTCTAACAGCTAGACCTTTACTTGATATAGATTTTCTATTCCTAATTTCTTCGGTACAGAAAATACTGGAAAAAAATGAACAAGGAATGAGAATATCCCTATCATTCTATGATATATGAAAGGGAAAAAATCTGTCAATTAACCCCTTACTTTGGATCTCTTTACTTCTTACACTTATTACTTAGGCAACAGGGGACAAAATTGTCCGAACCCTCCCTTGTTATTTTAGTCTTGTTATTTTAGTTAGGTTTAAGTATGACGAGAATAATATTCTACGACTAGCAATTCATTTATTTTCAAGCCGACCCATTTATTATCTATTATTTGATTGACCAATCCTTGATATTGGAATGGGTGAAGAGTCAAATGGTTTGGCAATTCCTCCTGGGGAAATGAATCAAGATAATTTTGGATCATAGTTCTAGATTTTTGTTCATCCCTTGCTGTAATAATATCTCTGGGTTTGCAGCGATAACTTGGTATATCTACTATACGACCATTAACTAAAATATGCCTGTGGTTAACTAATTGGCGGGCTCGAGGAATAGTTGACGCCATACCCAATCTAAAAAGGATGTTATCTAAACGCATTTCAAGTAATTGTAGTAAAACTTGACCTGTCGATCCTTTGGCTTTTGCGGCAATACGAACGTATTTAAGTAATTGTCGTTCTGTAAGACCATAATGAAAACGCAATTTTTGTTTTTCTTCTAAACGAATACGATATTGAGATTTTTTACCGGATCGCGATTGATTTCTAAGATCGCCCCCGGCTATGGGTCTTTTACTAGTTAGTCCCGGTAAAGCCCCCAAACGTCGTATTTTTTTTGAAACGAGGCCCTCGGTAACGTGACATAAAGACTCCTGATTTTCCTTATTTTTTTTTTTTATTGAAATTTCATAAATCTAAATTAAAACTGAACTAAAGAATAAATATGATAAATGAGAAAAAATCTACTGTAGTATTATACTACAGAGAATAATGAGATGGGTTGTATCAATATCCGGACTTTATTGTATATAAACAAATAATGTTTATAGAAAAATAAAAGAAAGAAGATCCCTTTCTTGTCTTGTTCTTGATTTGTTCTGTAAAGATTGAACTCCTCTAACTTTTAGTCATATCATAATTGGAAGTTGCTAATAATCGTTGCCCTTTGGAAAAATGGGGAGGAAGCCTTTTTCAATATTCTTTTATTTCAAACAGACATTATCAATCATGTAAAAAAAAAAAAAAAATCAAACAAATATAGAAAAGCCAGCTATCGGAGTTGAACCGATGACCATCGCATTACAAATGCGATGCTCTAACCTCTGAGCTAAGCGGGCTCACATAACAGAAATTGTATATGCATATATGCATAGGAATTTAGTAAACTACTAGAATCTTAGCTATTAACTTGTCATTCTTTTCATTCTTAATTATTCATAATTAATATGAATAAAAGAATTGACCGTTCGAGTATTCCAAATTGTCCGAGAAACATGAGAGGAAGGGAGGCATATATAATAAATGTGGTAGATATACATCTATATTGAATTGCGGATACAGAAATGATAGAATCGTTTCTGATTATACCAAATATGAGTCTCCGATAGAGATGAAAGAAGATAGACAAGAAATAATAAAGAAGAGGAAACCCTTTTTTTTATAGGAATCGGTTATAGGAATCAGTTTATAGGAATCAGTATTTAATAACTTCGATAGTTCCAGTAGAATAAAAAAAAAAAAAAAAAAAAAAAAGAGAATGGCATATTAAGATCTTAATCTCAAAACACAAAGCAAAGGGGATATGGCGAAATTGGTAGACGCTACGGACTTAATTGGATTGAGCCTTGGTATGGAAATTTACTAAGTGATAACTTTCAAATTCAGAGAAACCCTGGAATAAAAAATGGGTAATCCTGAGCCAAATCCTGTTTTACGAAAACAAACAAAAGTTTATAAAGACAGAATAAAAGAAAAAAAAAAGGGATAGGTGCAGAGACTCAATGGAAGTTGTTCTAACAAATGGAGTTGGCTGCCTTTCATTAGTAAAGTAAAGGAATCCTTCTGTCAAAATTCAAAATAAAATGCCAGAAAAGATAAAATAAAGGATAACCCTATATACATACGTATACGTACTGAAATAATATATCAAATGATTACTGATAACCCGAATTTTGCTTTTTGGATATTTATCTAAAAAGGGAAATAAAATAAAAATAATTGTTTTGAATCGATTCCAAGTTGAAGAAAGGATCGAATATTATAATTAATCAAACCAGTCACTCCATAGTCTGATAGATAATTGATTAATCGGACGAGAATAAAGATAGAGTCCCATTGTACATGTCAATATCGACAACAAGGAAATTGATAGTAAGAGGAAAATCCGTCGACTTTTGAAATCGTGAGGGTTCAAGTCCCTCTATCCCCAAAACAAAAAAGGGGCTCGTTCGACTCCCTAAATTTCTTATTATATTTTCTCTTTTCGTTAATGGTTCACAATTCGTTATCTTTCTTTTCTCATCCATTCGATTCTTTCACAAACATATCCGGGCTTCATTTTTTTTTTTTTTATTTTCACAAGTCTTGTGATAGATATGAGACACATACAAATAAACATTTTTGAGCAAAACAAAAGATAGAAAACATTCCAAGTTCTGAATATAGGATTTTAGAAAACTTTGTCGTCTTTTTTTTTTTAATTGACATAGACCCAAGTCCTTGAGTAAAATAAAAAAGATGACACGTTGGGAATGGTCGGGATAGCTCAGCTGGTAGAGCAGAGGACTGAAAATCCTCGTGTCACCAGTTCAAATCTGGTTCCTGGCACATGATTAATTTGTGTATGAATATCTATTCTACAACTTAATTAAATGATCTAGATCAACATATATACTAAATAGTATAAATCATGATACATAATTATGCATCTAGGTGTCTGGAGATATAGTCTTTTTTTTGAGTAAAGAATATATGTTATAAAGTATGTAAAAGAAAAAAATTAGAGTATCTTTCCTCTTCTTTTATTATTTGTTCACAATGTGTTTCCTCGCGGTCAAAAAGAATGTTAATACTTCATATAAATTTGAAAAGTTAAATGAATTGGTTATTACATGAATTAATTGTTTAAAAGACTTAAAACTCTAGTCTAAAACTCTAGTCTAGAGGGTGGGAATATCCAAAATTCATCTCAGATATAGTACAAATAGAATTCGACCCTCTTTCATTTCGTTGTATTTTCTTTCATATTCTATTTCTTCATTCCCTCCTATGGGATTTTATATAGTTCATCTAAGGGTTGTACGCGGTACAAAGTTCATGATGCCAAACTTAGTTCAGCCTATTTCTATATTCTTATTATATTAGTTTGAGTTCAGCTTGTCCTAAATAAATATCTTCAAAATTGGAGAATCCAACGAATCTCTAATTGTATTGTCTTTTTTTTTTTCTTTTTTTTTAGTTTATCTATATCCATATTTATAATAATATGAATGAGACTTAAATAACTATATTGATCTATAAGAGAACGAACTCCTTGAATATCGGGAATTGTAGCATCGAGGATTCGTTTTTTATTATTCAATGAGCATCTTGTATTTCATAAAAATTGGGGGCAATATAATCCTTACGCAAGGGCCACCCTATCCAACTTTCCGGCAGTAAGATACGTTTCAAACGCGGATGATTATCATAAGAGATTCCCAACATATCATAAGATTCCCTTTCTTGAAAATCCGAACTTTTCCAAACCCAGAAAACGGACGGAATTCTAGGATTCCTCCTTAGGACAAATACTTTTATACATACTTCTTCTGGTTGGTCGATACCATACTCTATTCTCGTAAGATGATATACACTAGCTAACAGCCCGCCCGGTGCTACATCATAGGCACATTGGGAACGCAAATAATTATAACCATATACATATAAAATGACAGCAATGGAATGCCAATCCTCAGGTTTTATTTGTAAAGTCTCTATTCCTTGGTAATCAAAGCCTAAAGATCTATGAATTAGCCCATGTTTGACCAGCCAAGCGGATAAACGACCCTGCATCTTTTTTCCCTCTCCCAATTTTGATTTGTATAAGTCTTTCACATGTACGATGAAATTTATGAAGATTGACTTACCCCTTGTTATTTTGTATAAAATAAACGAATCCTTTCGCTAATTTACTAATTCGTGGGACGATACTGATTTTTTGTATTTGAAAAATGTTTCAGTTTCATAAGATATTTTTGAAGTAGATGGTGGTTGATAGAGTAATCCTTGATCATAATTTCCAGTATGAGTAGTGGACCCAATATGAAACTTGTGATTGGTAGTAAAACACCGATTCCTCTGTTGAGGTCTAATTCGATCTTCATAAATTTCTCGAGATATTTTTTTACGAAGTTTTGTTATAGCATCTATAACCGCCTCCGGTTTAGGTGGACAGCCCGGCAAATAGACATCGACAGGAATTAGCTTATCAACGCCCCGAACAGTACTATAAGAATCGGTACTGAACATCCCCCTGTAATTGTACATGCTCCCATAGCAATAACATATTTTGGTTCAGGCATTTGTTCATATAATCTTACTAAAGAAGGAGCCATTTTCATGGTTACCGTGCCGGCTGTTAAAATCAGATCCGCCTGTCTAGGACTAGATCTTGGGACTAGTCCATAACGATCAAAGTCGAATCGTGAACCTATTAATGAAGCAAATTCAATGAAGCAACAACTGGTACCATAGAGAAGCGGCCATAAACTGGAGAGTCTTGACCAATTTGAAAGATCATTTACTGTAGTTGAAATAACTGAGATTTGGGTTGGTCGATCAAGTAAGGGAAACTCAATAGAATTCATAACTGTCTCAATGTTATTTTTTTTTTTTTTAATTATTATTTAATATTGTCTTATTGTCGTAATATTCAAATTCAAGAGCTAAGACCATTCTAATGCTCCTTTTCGCCATGCATAAACTGAACCAACAATTAGGATAAGCACGAAAATTAAAGCTTCTATAAATACGGATACCCCCAATACATCGAAACTCATTGCCCATGGATAAAGAAAAACCGTTTCAACATCAAAAACAACAAAAACTAGAGCAAACATATAATAACGGATTCGAAATTGTAACCAAGCATCGCCCATTGGTTCTATACCCGATTCATAACTCGAAAGTTTCTCGGGCCCTTTGTTAATCGGGGATAAAACTCCGGAAATTATAAATGCCAAAATAGGAATAACGCTTGATATTATTAGAAATGCCCAGAAAATATCATATTCGTAAAGCAGAAACATAGGTGCACTCCTATGAATGTGGAAAATATACTAGATTAGTCGAGTTGAATTGAAATTAATTGTCAACTCATCCATGACTGTTTAGTCAAACCAAGAATTTTTTTTTTTATTCTACCTTATATATTACACTTTATATACTACTTTAGTACTTTATTTTCTTTTCTATTCTATTTTATGTTTATAACTAGAGTTTACAATTCTAATCATCAAATAGAATCATCAAAGGAGAGAGACTCCTTTCTTTTTATACACGGTTTCTTATTAATCTAAAATGGAAGAGAGGAAAAAGCCAGCTGTTGGAGAATGTCTAGGAATTTTCATCTTACAATTTAAAGTTAGAATATAATGTGGTGTTGGTATATTCTTTATTATTTTATTTTTTATTTTATTGATTTTTTATTTTATTGATTATTATTTTTAAAATAATTTTAAAATTATTTTAAAATTATTTTAAATTATTATTTTAATTATTATTTTATAATCTTTAATTATTATTTTTTAATCTATTTATTTTATAATCTATCAATAAATAATCTATCAATAAATTTTTTAATCTATCAATAAATCAATAAAATAAAAATAATATTAAGAATCTATAAAAATAATATTATATCTATATATTATATCTATGTATTATATCTATATATTATATCTATAAAATAATCTTATATCTATAAAATAATCAAATAAATCTATAAAAGAATAATAAATTATATTAAGTTATATAGAATCATATAAGAATTATATATTAATATCTTAATATGGATTAATATATAGATTAATAGATAATTAATATATAGATTAATAGATAGATATATAAGATAGATATATAGATTAATATGGGCTTATATTGATTGAATAAGGTAATATACGATTACTTTGTTTTGTGTTTTAACAGGTAAGGTATACCAAAAAAGCCAAGTCCATTTGACAATGTTAACAATGAAAAATATTAATAATGAAAGTTATGAAAGATCTTCATTTTTCAAACTCCGGCTGTCCATAAATGCAGTAAGTCGTTCCTAAATCCGTGTAACGTAGGAGTAGATTCGATTTTGGTTGGGGTAGGTTGGGATTTGTTTTTACCCAAGTTCATGTCATGGTTTTGATTCCAAAAATTCACTAGGATTAGGTAAATATCTCAAAGACAAAGAAAAGAAATATCACTAACTCTTTGATTGTATTGTGGACAGGAAAAGGGGAAAGTTCATATGAAATTAACCTATGACATATGAAATTGACCGACGACATATGCAATTTACCTATATTTACCTATGAAGAGTAATGAAGAAAATTGGGTTTGTTTAGCCAAGATTAGAAAAAATACGGATTGGATCTATTGAAATGCACTTTTTTTGGTTTCAGCTTTATACTGTGCCCCGAAAGATTCCTGTGAAATAAACTTATAAGAATAATAATGCTTTTTTTTCGATGAACCAAACAAAAACAATACAATAATGAAGAAATGAAAACTATCCAATTTTTATATTTTAATTTTATTTTCATTTTTTTAGGGCTATACGGATTCGAACCGTAGACCTGCTCGGTAAAACAGATCAAACTTATTATTATCAAAATGATTCGAACTGTTTCAAAGACCCAACATGCATTTTTTTTTTGCATTGGGCTCTTTCATTAACTGATTTTTTTATATCAGTTAGTCTACCAAAATTCTCTTGACAGAAAGATAAGAAGATGGCTCCAGGTGCTCTGATTTATGATTTGGATTACGATCCGAGAGTACTATACCAAAGTGCTTCAAAAAAGAGGGGTATTTTGACGTAGGTCTGCTTTTGGCTTAGATCAACTTAAGTTAAATGGAGTCTCCATCGTCTCGTTTCTGTTTTTCAAGAATCAAATATGAAACTTCATACACCTTAAAGTTCATAAGATATAGGACGAAAAGAGAATTTTTTGAGGTCCTTATCCTCATTACTCATTATGCCTAGCATTGAATAGATTGGATATTCACCTTATCAATATCTTAAATCAATGATGGGTTCTATTGATTGCTTAAATTGGACCCAATCTTTCGTCAGGCTAGTGTTCTCTGGTTCCCTAAAAGTCACGGAGTAAGACATCGACTTCTCAATAAGATAAGTCTTTTGATTACATGATATACTTCTCTGAAAAAAACCACATTGGCGCGCGTGTAAACGAGGTGCTCTACCTAACTGAGCTATAGCCCTTGTGCTTGTAATACATATTTTATTATGTCGATAATTTCTTGTCAAGCTAAATATTATAGGATCCAATATCCTATTTATTTCTTTGATCTGTTTGATCGATTTGATCTGTTTGATCGATATTGCTTATAAATAATATTCCATTTATAATCCATCGATGTGATGGGTTTCATTTGTTTATCTTTGTAATGATAAATAACCTACTTAACTCAGTGGTTAGAGTATTGCTTTCATACGGCGGGAGTCATTGGTTCAAATCCAATAGTAGGTAGAACTCATTAGATATTAGAATCAATGCTATCTAATAAGTTTTTCTACCCACCCTATAATTTGGTGATTTTTTAATTTGGTGATTTTTTATCTTTTCCATTCCATTCTATTTCTCTATTTCAATTTCGTTTTTGAATTCAAAAATTTGTTGTTGTATTATAATCAAATTGTACTTATGATTCTATGCAATTAGCAGAATAAAATAAGGGATATAAACAGAACTTCTGTATAAACAGAACTTCTGTTTATACAGAAGTTCTTTTGATTATTCGTCCGCACCAACTAGTTACTAGTTATAGTTATGAAATCACATTGATAGCTTCTACTCGTGCCCTCGCTCGTCTGAGAGCTAGATTTGCCTCAATTATTTGTCTCTTCCCTTCAGCTTTCCTCAAGTTAACTTCCGCTATTTCAAGAGTTTGCTGAGCTTCTTGTGGATCAATGTCACTACCTTTCTCCGCATCATTTACTAAAATAGTAATCTCATTATTGCCTATTCTAGCAAAACCGCCCATCAGAGCCATCGTTAACCATTGGCCGTTAAGGCGTATTTTCAAAATACCGATATCGACCGCTGTGGCAATAGGCGCGTGATTGGGTAATACGCCAATTTGTCCACTATTAGTAGATAAAATGATTTCTTTCACTTCTGAATCCCAAACAATTCGATTCGGGGTCAGTACACAAAGATTTAAGGTCATTTCTTCAAGTTGTTCTCCATTTCTAAATTCGTAGCCTTCGCAGTAGCTTCATCAATGTTACCTACCAAATAAAAAGCCTGTTCAGGAAGACTATCTAATTCTCCGGAAAGGATCAATTTAAACCCTCTAATTGTTTCTGCTAGACCGACATATTTCCCTGGGGAACCGGTAAATACTTCTGCTACGAAAAAGGGTTGTGATAAGAAACGTTCAATTTTTCGTGCTCTTGCTACAGTTAAGCGATCCTCTTCAGATAATTCGTCCAAGCCAAGGATAGCTATAATGTCCTGAAGCTCTTTGTAACGTTGTAAAGTTTGCTTAACCCTTTGTGCAGTTTCATAATGTTCCTCACCAACGATCTGAGGTTGTAGCATAGTTGACGTTGAATCTAAAGGATCTACTGCTGGATAGATACCTTTAGCAGCTAATCCTCTTGATAGTACAGTAGTAGCATCTAAATGTGCAAATGTCGTAGCAGGAGCGGGATCGGTCAAATCGTCCGCAGGTACATAAACTGCTTGAATAGAAGTTATGGACCCTTCTTTGGTAGAAGTAATTCTTTCTTGTAAAGAACCCATTTCAGTACTAAGAGTAGGTTGATAACCCACAGCGGAAGGCATTCTACCTAATAAGGCGGATACTTCGGATCCTGCTTGGACGAAACGGAAGATATTGTCGATAAATAGAAGTACGTCTTGTTCATTAACATCTCGGAAATATTCTGCCATAGTTAGGGCAGTCAAACCAACTCTCATACGGGCTCCCGGCGGTTCATTCATCTGACCATAGACTAGAGCCACTTTTGATTCTTCAATATTTTCTTCATTAATTACTCCGGATTCTTTCATTTCCATGTAAAGATCATTTCCTTCACGAGTACGTTCACCTACTCCGCCAAATACGGATACACCCCCATGAGCTTTCGCAATGTTGTTGATTAATTCCATAATTAGCACTGTTTTACCCACTCCAGCTCCCCCGAATAGTCCGATTTTTCCTCCACGGCGATAGGGGGCTAAAAGATCTACTACTTTAATTCCTGTTTCAAAAATAGATAATTTTGTATCTAACTGTATGAAGGCAGGCGCAGATCTATGAATAGGGGATGTTGTGCGACTATTTACAGGACCTAAATTATCAACGGGTTCTCCAAGAACGTTGAAAATTCTTCCTAGAGTCGCCCCTCCAACTGGAACACTTAGAGGAGCTCCCATGTCAATCACTTCCATTCCTCTCATTAGACCATCTGTAGCACTCATAGCTACAGCCCGAACTCGATTATTTCCTAATAATTGTTGTGCTTCACAAGTCACATTAATTTGTTGACCAACAGTATCTTGACCCTTAACTACCAAAGCGTTGTAAATATTAGGCATCTGTCCCGGGGGAAAAGCTACATCTAGCACCGGGCCAATGATTTGAGCAATACGCCCCAAGTTCTTTTTTTGAAGCGTGGAATCCCCAGGACCAGAAGTAATAGGATTGATTCTCATAATAATAAATAAAAATAAAAAAAAAATATGTTGAAAATTTTCGAGTCCAAAAAAGATGTTCGATAGCAAGTTGATCGATTAATTCAATAAGAAATGGAAGTTAGCACTCGATTTCGTTGGTACCATCCAACGAATCCAATTTAATTGTTTACTTAATTTTCAAGTTCAACTAACTCATTTTAAAAATATCAAGTGAATGAATACAAAGGCTTCGGGAAACCTTTCATTTGTCTATCATTATAGACAATAATATCCATATTATCTATGGAATTCGAACCTAAACTCTATTTACGATTTATTATTTCTATCTCATATGGGCCTTTATTTTTTATTTCAACATATTTATTTACGCCGAGCAATTATTATTTGCTTTTGTTTTTTCATAGACGAATTCTGCATATTTTCACATATAGGATTTACATATACAACATATATCTATGTCAAGAGAAAATTTCTTATTATTTAGATATTTCGATTCAAAAAAGTTAATCAAAAAAGTTAAAGATTTAGAAAATTGAAAAAAAAAAAGGATTAGGTTGCGCTATACATATGAAAGAGTATACAATAATGATGTATTTGGTGAATCAAATACATGGTCTAATAACCAAATTCTTATTAGTAAATTCTTATTAGTTAATAATATTGGTTGATAGCTTTGTGAAAGATTCCTGCGAAAGGTTTCATTAACTCCTAATTCATGGCGAGTAGACCTTGTTGCTGGGAGAATTCTTAATTCATGAGTTTTAGGGAGGGACTTATGTCACCACAAACAGAGACTAAAGCAAGTGTTGGATTTAAGGCTGGTGTTAAAGATTATAAATTGACTTATTATACTCCTGACTATGAAACCAAAGATACTGATATCTTGGCAGCATTCCGAGTAACTCCTCAACCTGGAGTTCCGCCTGAGGAAGCAGGAGCTGCGGTAGCTGCTGAATCTTCTACTGGTACATGGACAACCGTGTGGACCGATGGGCTTACCAGTCTTGATCGTTATAAAGGACGATGCTACCACATCGAGGCAGTTGCTGGAGAAGAAAATCAATATATTGCTTATGTAGCTTACCCCTTAGACCTTTTTGAAGAAGGTTCTGTTACTAATATGTTTACTTCGATTGTAGGTAATGTATTTGGGTTCAAAGCCCTACGCGCTCTACGTCTGGAGGATTTGCGAATTCCTACTTCTTATATTAAAACTTTCCAAGGCCCACCTCATGGCATCCAAGTTGAGAGAGATAAATTGAACAAGTATGGTCGCCCCCTATTGGGCTGTACTATTAAACCTAAATTGGGGTTATCCGCTAAGAATTACGGTAGAGCGGTTTATGAATGTCTCCGTGGTGGACTTGATTTTACCAAAGATGATGAGAACGTGAATTCACAACCATTTATGCGCTGGAGAGATCGTTTCTTATTTTGTGCCGAAGCACTTTATAAAGCACAGGCGGAAACTGGTGAAATCAAAGGGCATTATTTGAATGCTACTGCAGGTACATGTGAAGAAATGATCAAAAGGGCTGTATGTGCCAGAGAATTGGGAGTTCCTATCGTAATGCATGACTACTTAACAGGGGGATTCACTGCAAATACTAGCTTGGCTCATTATTGTCGAGATAATGGTTTACTTCTTCACATTCATCGCGCAATGCATGCAGTTATTGATAGACAGAAGAATCATGGTATGCACTTTCGTGTACTAGCTAAGGCATTACGTCTGTCTGGCGGGGACCATATTCATGCCGGTACCGTAGTAGGTAAACTTGAAGGGGAAAGAGACATCACTTTGGGCTTTGTTGATCTACTTCGTGATGATTATATTGAAAAAGATCGAAGCCGTGGTATTTATTTCACTCAAGATTGGGTTTCTTTACCAGGTGTTCTGCCCGTGGCTTCAGGGGGTATTCATGTTTGGCATATGCCTGCTCTGACCGAGATCTTTGGAGATGATTCCGTACTACAATTCGGTGGAGGAACTTTAGGACACCCTTGGGGAAATGCACCAGGTGCTGTAGCTAATCGAGTATCTCTAGAAGCATGTGTCCAAGCTCGTAATGAGGGACGTGATCTTGCTCGTGAGGGTAATGAAATTATCCGTGAGGCTAGCAAATGGAGTCCGGAACTAGCTGCTGCTTGTGAAGTATGGAAAGAGATTAAATTTGAATTCCCAGCAATGGATACTTTGTAATCGTAATCCATTAATTGACGTTCATTCTCTTAATTGAATTGCAATTAAACTCGGCCCAATCTTTTACTAAAAGGATTGAGCCGAATACAAAGATACTAATACAAGGATTCTATCTAATACAAGGATTCTATTGTATATATTTTTGATGATACATTTTTAGCTAAGTATACAAGATCTCAAATACAAAATATAAAACTAAACAACTCAAATCTTTCTATTGTTGTCTGGAATCCACAATTAATCCTAAGGATCTATAGGATTGGTGTATTCTTTTACATCTCGAGTTTCGGATCCTGGGTCGAGCCAAGTATCACAACTTCTTCTACCCATCTTGTATATTGTCCTTTTCATTCCGTGTTGGAATAGGAACTTATTCATATTAATAATTCATATTAATAGACGAAATCTTACGAAAAATGTTTTTCTTCATAGTCTTATAAGATTATAAGAAAAGAAATATTTCTTTTCTCGACGTGAATTTGATATAACATGACAAATTCCTATTCTACTTATATTTTATTTAGTATTTTACTTCTATTTAGAATTATTCTAATATTTGAATTATTCTAATATTTAGAATTATTAAAATTGAAAATGTGGTTTTTCATATATAGTGAAGTGATACTTCGGGTTCTTACAAAAGCAAAAGAGAATCATTTTTTTTTTTCAAAATCTACTCCTTATTTTGTTATATTAGTTAATACTCTTAGTGATTGAATCGATATGGGTATTCTGAGCGGAAATGAAATATTGAAATGATTTTTCTTTTCATCGAATGATTATTCATTTATTTATTTTGATGTAAATTAAATATCGGAAAGAAAGCTTTATGAAAAAATGGTGGTTCGGTTTCGATAGTATCCAAGGGGAAGTTAGAATACAGATGTAAGTTAAGTAAATCAAGGGGTAGTCGTGATCCTCTTGAAAATACCAGTGTAAGCGAAGATCCGATTCTAAATGATACAAATAAAAACCCCATAGTTGGAGCAATAGTGACAGTTCTAGTGACAGTAATGTTGATCGTTTAGTCGGTGTGAGGGGTATTCGGAATTTCAATGATGATAATACTTTTTTAGTTAGAGATAATAATAAGAGACAGTTATTCCATATATTTTGATATTGAAAATCAAGTTTTTGAGATTGACAATCATCATTCCTTTCTGAATGAATTAGAAATTTTTTTTTATAGTTATTGGAATTTTAGTTATCTGAATAATGGGTCTAGGAGTAACGACTCCTACTATGATCATTATATGTATGATACTAAATATAGTTGGAATAATTACATCAATAATTGCATTGACATTTATCTTTGTTCTCAAATCTGTATTGATAGTTTATATTTTAAGTGGTAGTGACAATTACAGTGAAAGTTACATTTATAGTTACATTTGTGGTGAAGGCGGAAATCGTAATGAAAACGAGAATTCCCGTTTAAAAACTCGTACAAATGGTAGCGATTTAATTATAAGAGAAAGTTCTAATGATCTTGATGTAACTCAAAAATACAGGCATTTGTGGGTTCAATGCGAAATTTGTTATGGATTAAATTATAAGAAATTTTTGAAGTCAAGAATGAATATTTGTGAACAATGTGGATATCATTTGAAAATGAGTAGTTCAGATAGAATTGAACTTTCGATTGATTCCGGAACGTGGGATCCTATGGATGAAGACATGGTATCTTTGGATCCCATTGAATTTCATTCGGAGGAGGAACCTTATAAAGATCGTATTGATTCTTATCAAGAAACACGGGATTAACCGAGGCTGTTCAAACAGGCACAGGTCAGCTATACGGCATTCCCGTCGCAATTGGGGTTATGGATTTTCAGTTTATGGGGGGTAGTATGGGATCCGTAGTAGGCGAGAAAATTACTCGTTTGATCGAGTATGCTACCAATAAATTTTTACCACTTATTCTAGTGTGTGCTTCCGGAGGAGCACGCAATGCAAGAAGGAAGTTTGAGCTTGATCCAAATGGCTAAAATATCTTCCGCTTTATATCATTATCAATCGAATAAAAAGTTATTTTATGTATCAATCCTTACATCTCCTAACGACTGGTGGGGTGACAGCTAGTTTTGGTATGTTAGGGGATATCATTATTGCTGAACCCAACGCCTACATTGCATTTGCCGGTAAAAGAGTAATTGAACAAACATTGAATAAAATAGTACCTGAAGGTTCACAAGCGGCCGAATTTTTATTCCATAAGGGCTTATTCGATCCAATCGTACCACGTAATCCTTTAAAAAGTATTCTGAATGAGTTATTTCAGCTCCATGCTTTCTTTCTTTGAATCATAAAGAAAGGGGGCCCTAAGTTAATTAGTTAATTAAATTAGTTAATTTTGTTTTTTATTTCTGGCGAACAAATATTTATTTATCGTTTATCAGATCAAAGGAAAATCTATTCCTTGTATTTTTTTTTGGTAACATAAGAGTCAATTGTAGAAAGAATTATGTAAATAATTTTTTTTTGTCGATAGTTCTGATTACTAATTAGGAAAACCTTTATCAACAAGATAAAAGAGTGAATTCTTTCTTCCACGAAATTCAATTGGACAAGGTAAATAATAAAGAAAACGAATTTTATGTTCTTTTCTTACCTCTATATTGTATAGAAAATATGGAGTCTTCCGTATTTCTATAATCCCCGAATCCCCATTTTTTTTTTACTAAGAATCCCTCTTGCTGCATCGAATTGGAACAAGTTTTTCGGTAATTTAGAAGCGGAAAAAATGCTTTATTCTTTATTAATTTATTAAATTAAAATATTAAATTAAAATTAAAATATTAAAAAATTAAAGACAAGAAAAAGATAATATAAAGAAGAATAACAAACAAATGGATTATCATACATATATTTCATGTAGAAAGAGGAATAAATTCATTTAGTTAGTTCTCCACTCCTTGCACTTTATTATTATACTCTTATACTCACTTAGATATACTTAGATATACTTAACTTAATAGAATTATATACGAATTATAATGATTTTAAGATATATTTTTAACAATATAATATAACAATAATAAATAAAAAAATTAATATAACTATAATTAATATAACTATAACAATAAATAACAGGTACAAATATTAAATCGAGGTGCCCATTCTATGACAATTCTCAACAACTTACCCTCTATTTTTGTGCCTTTAGTAGGCTTAGTATTTCCGGCAATTGCAATGGCTTCTTTATCTCTTCATGTTCAAAAAAACAAGATTTTTTAGATCTGATGGGCAAATTTAATTTCCGACATATATATTTTTCAAGACTTAGACTTGGGTTATAACACAAATAAATATCTATTTAGTATTATATCATATAAAATAAATGTGGCTTCCTTCAAACATAAATGAACCAACATAATGAAACTTAGGCAAGCATAAATAGGATATATGAGGAAATGAGCTATTTAAAATAAGTCGAGATTGGATAGATAGCTGAATAAAAGCTAAGCCAATGTATCTATATGTATCATATGTGTATAGATAGCCGATCATATGAAAGAAAGGGCTCCTATTATTTAGTTTTAGATCTAACGAATTTCATGAATTCTTCCTAAAGGTTCACATCAGAATATGCGAGTTGATGAAAGTTACTTCGGAAAAAAGTAAGATCAAAATTCATTTAGGCTAGTCTCCTACTTCAATAAAATGCAACTGAATTTAGTATGAGTTCTCGATTCAGAACATATATGGATAGAGTTTATAGCGGGGTCTCGAAAAACAAGTAATTTCTGTTGGGCCTTTATATTTTTTTAGGTTCTTTGGGTTTTTATTGGTTGGAATTTCCAGTTATCTTGACAGAAATTTGATATCTTTATTTCCGTCTCAGCAATAATTTTTTTTCCACAAGGGGTCGTGATGTCTTTCTATGGGATCGCCGGATTATTTATTAGTTCTTATTTGTGGTGTACAATTTTTTTGGAATGTAGGGAGTGGTTATGATCGATTCGATAGAAAAGAAGGAATAGTGTGTATTTTTCGTTGGGGATTTTCCTGGAAAAAATCGGCGCATCTTACTCCGATTCCTTATGAACGATATTCAGTCTATCAGAATAGAAGTTAAAGAAGGTATTTATGCTCGGCGTGTCCTTTATATGGAAATCAGAGGCCAGGGGCTATTCCTTTGACTTGTACTGATGAGAATTTGACTCCACGAGAAATTGAACAAAAAGCCGCGGAATTGGCCTATTTTTTGCGTGTACCAATTGAAGTATTTTGAGGAATGAACATTTTCTTAGCAGAAGGAAAAAAATCCAAGAGTCCTCTTTTCTTCGATAGCACAACCTAATTGAAATTTTTTCACAATACTGATGAACCAAAGAAAATAGATTATATATATACCAAATATACGAAACATTATATAAAAAAAACTTTTTTTTTTTGTCCGCAATTTTTTTTTTCAAAATATCAAATATTTTGATAGAAAGCAATTCTTTTATTTCGAAATCCTAAATTTGAAGTGACTCTTTTTGGACATTCGTCGAAAAGAGGGAATTGCTTCGAATTTGAGCAATTGAGATATCCGGAAACAATCTTGTTTTCCTCCTTCATGTACGCTTTCTTAGGCTATTTCTGTAGTCTTTCTAATTCAAGGGCTAACCAGTGACTCACAAATAAAAAAGAGGGAATAGATTAATAAGTTCGAAACCTTGTAATAGAATTTATGCTTGATAGAAATATTAGATCGTATAGAGTCGACGAATGAGGTGAGTTCATTAAAAATTTACAGACGAAAAAATGGAAAAAAAAAAATATTCATTCCCCTTCTATATCTTACATCTCTAGTATTTTTGCTATGGTGGATCCCCTTTTCATTTAATAAAAGTCTGGAATCTTGGGTTATTAATTGGTGGAATACTAGTAAATCCGAAACCCTTTTCAATGATATCCAAGAAAAGAGTATTCTAGAAAAATTCCTAGAATTAGAAGAACTTTTGCTCTTGGACGAACTGATAAAGGAATATCCGGAAACACATCTACAAAAATTTCGTATCGGAATCCACCAAGAAACGATCGAATTGATCAGGATGTACAATGAGGTTGGTATCCATACGATTTTTCACTTCTCGACAAATATAATCCTGTTTCATTATTTTAAGTGGTTATTCTATCTAAGTAATGAAAACTTATTATTCTTAATTCTTGGATGCAAGAATTTCCTATATAACTTAAGTGACACAATAAAAGCTTTTTCTATTCTTTTATTAACCGATTTATGTATAGGATTCCATTCAACACCCACGGTTGGGAACTAATGATTGGCTCTATCTACAAAGATTTTGGATTTGCTCATAATGATCAAATTATATCTGGGCTTGTTTCCACTTTTCCAGTCATTCTCGATACCATTTTTAAATATTGGATCTTCCGTTATTTAAATCGTATATCTCCGTCACTTGTAGTGATTTATCATTCAATGAATGACTGAAAAATGATCCACTGATTCAATTAGAATGTTTGTTATTTGATTTTGTATATAAGCAAAACATTCCAAAGTCTTACTTTGTTTTTATACACTTCTTTTCTTTTTTTTTTCTATACATTTAAGAGTTTATACATCCAAGAGATTCAGATTCTTCTCACTTTAGTTTTAGTAAAAATTTTTCAGTAAATACCAGCATCGTTGGATAGGGAACTTTATAGTGACTATCTAAGTTTATTGTAGAAATTTTGGGATTCACGATTGTACCCATGCAAAATAGAAAGTTTTCTTGTATAAAGGAAGAGATTACTCACTCCCATTTCCGTATCACTCAATGATATATAATAACCTCGTCATCCATTTCAATGCATTATTCCATTTTTTGCACACGCAGGGTTAATGAAAATCCGCGCGAAGCAACTGGCCGTATCTTGTAATGTGCAAATTGTCATTTGGCGAATAAGCCCGTGGATAATTGAAGTTCCGCAGGCCAGTACTTCTGTACTGTATTTGAAGGCAGTTGTTCGAATTCCTTATGATAATGCCAACTGAAACAAGTTCTTGCTAATGGCACAAAGGGGGCTTTTGAATGTGGGGGCTGTTCTTATTTTACCCGAGGGATTTGAATTAGCCCCCCTGATCGTGTAATTTTCGCCAGAGATGAAAGAAAGATAGGTAATTTCCTGTCTTTTCAGAGCTAATCGACCCACTAAAAAAATTATTCTTGTGATAGGTCCCGTTCCTGGTCAGAAATATAGTGAAATTACCTTTCTATTTTTCTCCGGACCCCGCTAATAAGAAGATGCTCACTTTTTAAAATATCCCATATACGTAGGCGGAAACAGAGGAAGGGGTCAGATTTATCCCGACGGGAGCAAGAGTAACATACGTTTATAATGCTACAAGCAGCGGGTATAGTAAGCAAATCATACGAAAAGAAAAGGGGGGGGTACGAAATAACCATAACAGATGCGTTCAGAAGGACGTCAAATAATTGATAGTATACCTCCAGGACAGTAATTCTTGTTTCAGAAGGCGAATCCATCAAACTTGATCACCATTAACTAGTAATCCAAATGTGGGCGGATTTGTCAGGGGGATTCGGAAATAGTGCTTCAAGAACCCATTACGTGTCCAAGGTCTTTTGTTCTTTTTTGCATCGGTTTATTTTGGCACAAATTTTTTAGTTCTTAAAAAGAAACAGTTTGAGAAGGTTCAATTATCCGAAATGAATTTCTAATCCGCGGATTTATCAAGCATTAAGTTCTCTAAAAAGAAAACAATTTTTGTTGGCAATTATGTATGATCAAAAAAAAATTGTGAAAATCCTTTTTCTTTTGTTTCTATTTTCTTTTATACCAGATTTGGGGAATTACTTGTACGCATTTCTAGTCATAGTATAGATATTGGTAAAAGACGAGTTGTAATTTATCCCCACCCTTTTTTTGTTTTTCTTTTTTTTTTTAATCTAAATGGGAGGAACGGTGTAATTATGTGCACTATTGTCAGATTTAACTGTCATAGAATATATCAATAGCTTTTTCTATTCTAATAGAATCAAATTCGACTAGATACTAAGCATAAGATAAGTAAGTAGAAAAGCAAAGGCTAAATGCGGAGAATAAGGGAGTATAGAAGGTATTAATTCTATTGGGTCTTTACTAGCCTTACGACACAAAAATATGGGAAAATTTCCTTTTCTTGTGTCGAAATAATAATGATTCTGGATTCCCATTTGTCTAAGATTCCCATTCTTAGTTTATCTTTTTTTTTCAGGTTTATATAACCTCTCCTTTCTTTTTTATACGTAATAAATAGAATTATACGCAATAAATAGAATTTATACGTATAATAAAAAAAATAGTGGACAAATAAAAAAGAAGGGAATTTTTTGAGAAAAATATAACTTCTTCAATGAATTTCTAAAAAAAATTTCAACTTTGATTAGATATTAAATATTTAAAATAAATTAAAATAAATAGCATACAGTTCTATTAGTATTAGTATAGCAAAATTGGCGTGATATATCGGATCGGATCTACATAAATAGATAAAAAATACATATTCTATTATGTCATCGAGGAAAAGAAAGGAAATCAAGTAATCTTTCTTTCTTATAACTTTGAAAGTATCGATAGATACTATCAAAAGGAACAAATGTTCGGAATTAATGAAGTTACGTCTTTCAAAAAACCATTCAGAAAAAAAGTGTAATGGTCGTTTTTTGAAATTTGAAATATCAAAGAAATGGATTCATTTTTTACCATTTATAATTTACCTCCTCTCGTATGAATAAACGGTATTCAGATCATATTAAGAACTCACAGAGTACACTCCCCCCCCTTTGTTTTTCTGTTTGATTTGCGGGGGTCTTGTTGAGTTCTTATGCTTTCATGTTTACACTTTACTTAGTTCATCCGATTCTACAGGGATGATCCCAATCGGTAATATGAACATAAAGTAGAAAAATGCTACGATTAAACCAATCACAGGAATACAGTCCTTACAGTACCTATTATCAAAGAGGTAATCCTTCAGTAGTATCGGCATTTATCTCACTTCGCCTCCACATTTAATACAAGGGGTCATGCTATAGACATAAACAGTCATAGATAAGTATGAGATGATATCCTTCGATGAGATAAGAGAATTTCGCTCTTATTTATTATCCCTATCTTCTCTTTTCTCCTATTAATTGAAGAAATAATTAGAAAATAAACAGCAGTACAAAAATGAGCAATAACCCCAGTAGAGACTGGTACGATTCAATTCCAACATTTTGTTCGTTTGGGGTTGATGTGTGTCATAGCTTTTAGAGTGTAATTCGAATTTATAAAGGTTTATCGTTGGATGAACTGAGATTGCTGATATTTACTCCAAAAAAAAAAACAGGTAGTAAGCTTTAATTCCATGAACAGACCAACATCGCACTGTACAAAATTGGATAGGTTCGATCTTTATAGTCATTGGCCTCCTGAAAAGATCTACTAAATTCATCGAGTTGCTCCAAAGAATCAAAACGGCCAGTTATTATGGAATTCCTTGTCGGCTCTCTGTAAAATTATTCATTTGGACGGGGGCTTCCAAATATCGTAAGCTAACCGTGCTGACAAATAAACAACCTGCAATGAATAGGGAAGGTAATAACAGTAATGCTTGATGACTCCCAATATCGAATACTGGTATATATCAGCAAAAGAACGTTCTCCTGTGCTTCCAGACATGCGAGCTCCACATAGTTTTTGTAGCAGTCAAAAAGGGATCGATTTTCGTAAAGATAAGATCAGTAAATGAAAATTCACCGAAATTCAATCTTTGTGAGATCGTCAATATTGTACAAGGGTTTATTTAAGTATACCGATCAGTATAGCTATCCTTTTCTGACAAGCAAACGCAATTTCAATCAGTAGATGAAGTCCTAAAAAAATTTCTTTCTATTTTTTTTTTTTCTTGTCGCGTAAAAGTGTACCATAAATCAGGTAAAATGAGAATTTGATGGTTTGCTTTTTAATAATAATAAATAATTCATGAAGAGATTATCATATTGTCACAATTCAATTCGATGGGAATCTAAAATCCCTCCTTCGTAGTTTTGTATAAATATAAGAAGAGTTTTTTTTTTGAATCCCTTTTTTCATTTTTTTAATTTTATTTTTTTAATTTTAAGGAAATTTTTAAGGAATTAGGTAGTCATACAATAAGAATTTAGACCGCTAAGTCATACAATAACAAGTATGGTAGTAGAGAGTATTCGATGAAAGAAGGAGAACAACAAAACATAATTGCAATAATCAATATTCACGATGCACACATTCTACAATTATTCTTGTATTAGAATCAAAAAGTTCTTTCTGACACCTTAACTATAAAGAGAGGGTTTTTGCTTTTACTCTTACCAATATGGAAAGAAAAAAAAAATGTACAACCCTAGAAAACAACCCAAACCACAAGAAATAATAGGAATTACTAGTTTTTAGAATCTTAGAATCTAGTTGGACGGAAAAACAATAAAGATTGAATTTTTTGAGTGATTTGATCAATCATACGATACTTTTTTTTCTTATTCGAGATATATGGTAATGGATCGACTAATAATTTAATTAAGCTTAAATGAAAAAAAAGTTACAATAAAGTAAAAGTAAAGGATAATAAGGATATTATAAAGAAAATAGGGATCACTTTTTTTCGAAAATAAATAAAAAAATGGATTCGATCCAAAATAAAACAAATAATACAAGAATAGAAATAAAATACAAATAAATCAATAGCAATAATAAACTGTTTTTTATTAATATTTTATTGTTTAATATTTTTATTGTTTAAATATTAGTTTTCTATTTTATTTCTCAAGAATTTTAATTTACCAAGAGTTGTACAAAGTCCTCAGAGGGGCCGTCGCCGTCTGTACACTGAATCTTTAATTCGAATCTGCGAGGATAGGTAAGATCTCACTACGATGATGAATTCTCTTTTGTTACTATACTTCGGTTTATCACCTCTATTTTGTTCAACGTTCGATCTATGGATATGATTGATAATTCAAACGTTTTCTACTTTGGTATTTTTGTTTTTCCTATGTTTCAAAAATTGATATTAGGGAAGTGCTTTATCAAACACATATGTATAAAACAAATAGTTTATTAGCTCTTCTTTTTGTTATTATAAGCTAGTTATTTCGTGTTTTCTACTACGGCTTTAACTTATAACTTCAGTTCTTTTTATGGTCTGAGCAGATACGACTTATTTGAGAATGTTTCGATAAAGTAACAATTCTAAAGAAATATAAATTCTTTTGTCGTATTTTAGCCTATTCTTAGCTTCCTTGCATATCATTTATCAATTTTTGGTTATTTGAATTCGGTTCATATGATTTATATTTAACGGATAGTTTACCTCCTTTATTAAACAAAATTACACATCCTTTTAACAAAATTGAATGATTGAAGTTTTTCTATTTGGATCGTCCTTAGTCTAAATTCTCTTTACTTTGGCTGGATTCTTTGTACACTGTGCCCTATTTACAATACAGACTGGGTATTCTGTTGGCCCTGTTGCTTGTTATGTTGAAACACAACTTGGGTCTTTATTACCTTCTCCCTTTCTCATAGTCACGAGGGTCAGATCTCCATTGCCGTTAATTTTTTCTACGTGATCCAGATTTTTGACACTAACAAGAGAAGAAGAGATCCACGCCTCGTAAGGCATTGAACTACAGACATTGGAGTTGGGGTCGGACCAGTTCTAGCACACGAACTGAACTAAGAGGGTTTCTTATCCAAAAAATAGACTTGGTAGGACAAGCTTCTTTTTTTAATTTCAATCCATCTCTAAACAGCCCTAACTCTCTATAATATGATAAATTAAAGAATTAGTATGTCCATTTGAATTGATTTAATTGTTCTTCTGTTATTTGCTTCCAGGGTGAAGTATAGTAGGGAAGTGACAGGATTTTGACCCGTGACATTTTGTACCCAAAACAAACGCGTACAGCTGCGCTATATCCTTTCAATTGGTTGTACCAATGTCATTGAGTAGAAATCCCTGGTGCTTGTTTTTCCACCATTAACTTCATTTCATTCCATTGAGCTATACACGCAATTATTCTTGCCAATTTCGGCTTTTTGATTCATTATCCATATCTATAATCATATAAATATGCAATAAATTCATTACTACATCTATTAAACTACTATGTATAATATATTATTATATATCCTTGATGTTAACTTTATATACTCACTTATTATCTTCTCTTAATTATATATACTTAGTTACTTATATGATATAATATGATTTTATATATGATTGATATTTTGAATAATGAAAATATGAAATAATAAAAAAAAATATTCTATGAAAAATATTATTTGAAAAAAATATGGACAATGATGAACAAAAAAAAATAGCAACCCACCCTAATTTCATTAAATACTCGGGCGGAACGGGACATTTTGATTTTTTTAAATTATAGGAAGAAGAATTTATTTATCAAACATTGTACGATTTTAATTTGACTTAGGATTTTTTCGGATACAAACCAATCCCGGTGCGTTAACTACCGAATATATCTGATTCATTATGTATTCAATTTCTGTTTTACCTACTCTATTTATTACACTTTACACTACGAAGGAGATTTCAATGCGAGAACGATCTAAAACACATTCTATTCGCTGGCATCAGTAATAAGTACTTCTATTGGTTCGGTGCTTTAGCAGATCTTATTTGTAGAGATCAATCGTTTTTTTCCCGGATTGCAGTTGACATCCCTTTTTTTCTTTTAGTTTATTAACGCCGGGGGTGAGAAGCATTCAGGAGAATCAATTAATACTCTGTGATTACTACCGTCCCCCCTACATATTTTAATTTTTTAATAGTAGATAGTTAGAAAACAGAAAATTAATAAAGATGGATTTATAACTAGGAATACTCGGAACTTCGAATCAGTGTCAAGTCTAATGAATCAATAAATTAGCAACCGAAGTGCGACACATCACCCAAGGTCTAGGGCAAACCAATATCCTACAGCATATCTTACAATGAAAATACTGTACTGTGATCTTCGAATCTTAATTCTCTCTTAACTCGTTTACACTTATTGTATTATTTTAT
>JBAPLK010000170.1:0-25000 GCA_037832385.1 Rhizophora apiculata
TAAATCTGTTTATTACCTATATTCGTGCGTGCACCTATATTCAGTTTTCAACACAATCCTTTTAGTTGCTTTCATGTTAGGAAAATTANAGGCCCACTCGAATTCGATGCGGCTTAGGCGTACTCGTGACTCTGCTGATGGCTGGCCACTGCCTCACCACTTAAATGCCGCCAGCTCTGTCTTCCTACTGTTTTTTTTAAGGCAACTTGACAAGATCTAAGTCTCCCCTGTAGCCGCTGGACTGGAAATCTTCGACTGGACCGAAGGAACTCGAAAAAAGGGATCACCAACAGCTGATTTCGATCATCACTGTACGATAATAGTTGAAAAGCGAAACAAACTATTATCTACATATAGTGATCACAGAAAACTTCATGCCGATATGGTCAGAAGAAAACTCCAAAGATTCGGCAACGGTCGGACCTATCGAAGTAGGCATTGCGTCCAACTTCTTGAGAGCGACGAGGCTTGGAAACTAGCCTTGCCTATATGCCTTAGAGCTGCATGGCGTAAAAACGCGAGGCTGACGCATGCAGCACGAAGCAAGCAATGATTACAATATACAGGGTGAAGACGAGACGGCTGTGATTTGAGGACAAAAGGCTGGAAAGCCGGCCCGGCAGACTATGTAACTTTTGAGGTTATCGAGGTGTGACGACCATAGATTCAACAATGACAATAGACTTTCACCTTAGCTGGAAATCAGCCTGAATTCCTCTTTCACTCACGATGAAAACAGAAACCTAAGACAGCCCAACGTAGGAGATTGACCTTTTTTTCACAAGCAGGCAAGAATGGGACTTTCCTTTCGATTCCCTTCCCCGGAGCTGCCTTCTTGCTCCCCCAAGGAAGATAGAATCCGCATAAAAAGTGAGACTAGATGTTTGACCTGCCCATTCAATGAATCCTCTCTTTTCTTTCAAGACGAAACGGCCTATTCGCGAGATCAAAACTTCGCCATGCTGCTAGCTATACCATGGCAAATCGGGTTATCCGATCACTAAGTTGCTTGACTTCTGTTTAGCATTACTAGCTATTTGCTAGTTAGAAGAGATACTCATTCTATTGAATACCATTCATTCAAAACCGTCTTCTCTGGCTAAACTCGAAATTCTCCACGTAAATTTGTTAGGAGGCCTTTGGTGAGAGAGTTTCAGCTCTTTCTCTTCCAAAGAGCATGGTGACCAGCAAAAGGATACTCCTCGTGATCAGCACATCCATAGGCCTCCGTAGATCTACATCGACCAGTGTGACGAACCTTTCTTATATTAAGTTCTTTCTTACCCTGACCACCACCCCTTCTGTGTTTGCACCCATTTCTTCAAGCTTCATTTTCTTCTTCGGCGTAACGAAAGAACTATCTGAAGGGGAAGGCCTAAGGTTGAAATGAAAAATCCCTACCCTACGCCTTACGAGGGGCGTCCTACCAGATTCAATCCCATAGGGTCAATCCAGCCCTGTTCAACTAGGTCAAATAGCCCCTTCCTCAGCGTGAAAAAAGCTAGCCTCTTGCTTATGCTTTCCTTCCCTATATATTGCCCATTGTTAACGTTAAAATAATAAGCGCTTCAGTTCAATACGATACCAACCTTCCTTGCCACTTGAAATGTGATCAACAAAAAGCTTCTTTCTTTCCCAGGCTGCCCATTCGTTCCACAGATCGATTCAACTAAAACAATGTCACATGTCTCGTAGAGCATTCAACCATGAGATTCTTTCTTTTTGTTCACCATCCAGATCTTCCTCTTGAGGCTGGAATTATAATGGATAAAATTGAAAAGCATCTGCTCACTGTATATGCTATCGTCAGTGGGATTGGATTATTATTCTTTTCTACTGATTCCTTCTCATCTCCTTTCGCTCTTTCTGGTGATTGGATTGGCTAATTGCTCTAAACTCTCTCTTTGTCATGCTCGTGCAGCGGAAGGACTGACTTCCTTATAGGCTCGTAGTAGTCCCCCCAACCACCGTTGAGCAATCGCATCCAACCCGTCTTTTTGTGAGCATTGTCTAAATCCCTGTTATAGAAGTTGAAGAACGCTTTCACCATGTCCTTGAACAAGCTTTTCCATGAAGCAATGAAGAGTTGCTCGACGGCGCTCATCTGTCTTTTCGAAGCCTTAAGCCGCCGCGCCCTACTCAGAACATAGAGAAATAGGTAGACCGGTCGGCGAGCAGTCTTTTTCCGCAGAAAGTTCGGGAGAGTAGACTTGTTTGTTAGTCAAAGTCAGGTCTTTTTTGAATCACTGGCATTTGAATGAATAGGAAAAATTAACTTTCAGTGCCTTCATTCGAACTTTTTTTTTCCCTCTGCGTATTCCCCCAGCTTATAGGGGGTTCCAGAGATTTGACTCTATACATGATATTCCTGAATACACCAAACTCCCCGTGTACCAACGTCCCCACTCCGGTATCCCCCAAAGTCCGAACTCTTTAAGCATTCGTATACGTAAGAACTCTCTTTTCTGGGTGGGCTTTCTTTGATGTCGAGATTGATGGTTTTCGGACCGGTGGAAGGCAAATTTCAGTGATCAATGAATGACTATAGGAACTAGGGCCAAAAGAACAGGCAGCAGACTAGCTTCTCCTCTGGGAGAGAAGGCCAATGAAGAAGGCATAACCGAACCCCGAACTCATAGACTACTTCTCTTTCATATAGTGCTATTCTTTCTGTTCTCTTTGGGTAGGATCTCTTTGAGGAAACCCGGGAAAATTGGCCTCAATGCTGATATGGCCTTAATAATTCAAATTTCAATCGTGCCGGTTTTCAGAAAGTCGGGATTTTAGGCCTACATGACCTTTTTCCTTCGTAGCCGTTCCATTTGTTACAATCGTTTTTATAAAACACCGCGATTTTGGGCATAACTTTCAGTATAGTCTTCTTAGGCTCTGTGCCTGCAAGCTCCGGTATTTAAGTGAAAATCTTTTCTCTGTTAATGAAATATTGTCTCGCCTGCCTTTCTTATCTTGATTCTGAGATTGCACTACAAAGGAAGAATCATCTATTGCTAATCCAGAAGAAGCGCCTCTTTCAAGCATTCTTTTGAAAGCCTCAATTCCGATTCCGCTTCCCTTTTATCCTAACCCTCGGAATGAAGAACTTCTTTAAGGAGAGGTCATTTTTGGAGGAGAAAGTCTGCGCTTTTCAAAGAAAGGTCGGAAGAAATGCACCGGGTTTAAATATTATATATATCCGGCTGGCTGCTTTTATGCAAAAAAAGGTACAAAACGGGCTGATTGGATTTCCACTCATAAGGAAGGTTAGATATCTTTGTGACAGGGTTGTATTTTTGGTTGAAATGGAATGGTGTTCAAAGCTCCCGAAATGCAGTCTAGACAACGGGCCCTCCCCTTTCTGACTGACCCGACTGACTTGGGGAAGGGTCAATCTCCTCCGGAGCATGCTGCACAGCCACTCATTTGTCCTGACTAAATAGTAGAATCTATCTCTCAGCGATTCTTTTCTCCGAAAATAACCCCTTCCCAACCAGCCCGCCCAATCGATTTTGTAAGATTGGCTAATTCAAAGGGGTCCGAAGTTGTCGGAACGAATAGTTTTTTTCGAAAAAAGCTTTTTTATTAGGGGAAAAAGGGCCCCCCTCTTTTCAACTATTATAGCTGGCGTCGACCCGCTTTGCGATACGAACGGACACGAAGAAAGAACGCAGGCAGCGGAAATGCAAAAGAGAAGAGCAAAGATTCTATTCGAAGAGTAACAGGATTCGATGTTGCACCATCTTCAACTCTTCCCGGGATCCAGGGTTTTTCGAGAAAAGGTCCTATCCTTCAATATCATGATTGGGTCGACTCGACCAGGCCAGATCATGAGTGAATAGAAAATCGAAAAACGTACATAGCTGTTCCAGCTGAAATACTTGGAATAATTCTACCACTTCTACTAGGAGTAGCCTTTTTAGTGCTAGCTGAACGTTAAAGTAATGGCTTTTGTGCAACGTCGAAAGGGTCCTGATGTAGTGGGATCGTTCGGATTGTTACAACCTCTAGCAGATGGTTTGAAATTGATTCTAAAAGAACCTATTTCACCAAGTAGTGCTAATTTCTCCCTTTTTAGAATGGCTCCAGTGGCTACATTCATGTTAAGTCTGGTCGCTCGGGCCGTTGTACCTTTTGATTATGGTATGGTATTGTCAGATCCGAACATAGGGCTACTCTATTTGTTTGCCATATCTTCGCTAGGTGTTTATGGAATTATTATAGCGGGTCGGTCTAGTAATTAGGTGGCGGCCGTTCGGTCGCCTATGATACTAGGACCAATAGGTCAAAAATGGGTTTTGTGCCGCAGGTGTTGAACGATCTACTCTACACAGGTGTGGGCTTAAAATAAAAGAAAAGGGCTAGGGCTCATAAACCCTTTTTTTCATTCATCAATAGGGCCCTGGTCGGTCACTTTTCCGGGCCGGGATCGAGAAGTAGAAGTCATAAAAAAAGAGATGTTTCTCGTCGCACCTCAGATCAAAAAGAAGGGTAGCTTGTCAAGCTGGCCTATATATAAGGATATAATAAAAAGATTCGCTGTCTTTTAACCGGCTGTTCTTCTTTTCTTTGTCAACGCTACTAAGGACCTATAGGTTCTCCTACTTATGAAAGATAATGAGAATGGGTTATTCAAAAAGGAAAAGGCGCTACTATACAATATATTTTTAGAAGTCAGCCTACCCTACCCTACTAATGTATTGTATAGTAGGGTGTAGTATAATAGGCGAGCGAATTAGCGAAGACACTTAGGCTAATAGATAAGAGAGCGTCCGGTACGTAGCCTTCATTCTACTACGCTACGCAAAGGTTACGAAGTAACTTAGCTCGACGTTAGGAGAGTCAAGGGGGAACGCCATACCTATATAGAAGAACCGCTGTTCGATAACTTTATAAGGTCTAACCTTTCGCTCCCCTACTGAAAAGGGGCAAAGCTGCTTCGCACCACTGATAGACTACTTAAGATTCAATTCAAAAGTCCCTACTTAGTTTTCGCAAGCCTTTGTCATTGTCAGTCAACTAAGTAGGGCCTGAGGCCCCCTTCGAATCCGTCAATCTGAAGAGCATGCCGCAACAAAAGGATGGTCCCTATGCATTTTCATTCTTTCTAGAAAGGAAAAAAAAAAAAGTACCCCCCATCAATGGTGAACCTCTCCTTGTGATCGGGATGAGGTAAATGCCTCCCAACCGGGGGCGGATCGAATCGGAGTTTCCTTAGGTAGCCACCGACCCACAGTAATCCTTAAACTTCCGTGCTTGGTGGAGAAGAAGAAGCGAACAAAGGTACGCTCGCTTGCTGTCTTGTTCTCTGCCGCGAACTGGAATCGCTCGCCAGCTAGGTCAGATTGGAGCAACATTTTGTGAGAACATATTACCCATCTTCGGGGACAAGGGGCGTAACGACCTCTCGATCTACTTACTGCAGCCCAGGAAAAAAAAACTTCCCGTCTAGGCGTTCCCTGTTGCTCCGATCCCCCCTACGCCTAGGACGTTGTCTAGGCCAAGAGCCCTTAGTTAGTTGCTGTTTTCATTTGGTTGTTTTTTTCTCGTTGTTGATACCGGCAAGACCCAGCCAGATGATGTCTTACTGGTTGGTAGTGAGAGGACTCTTAGTATCTGCATACCCAAAAGGGGATTAAAAAACAATCATTTTATTTTTTTTCTTGCTTTCCCTTAGCAGCGGTAAAGGAGTCTATCTATCTGCCTAGCTTTGGTAGATTTCCCCCAACGCAATCCACAGAAATTCCACGAATCCCTTGGTGGATAAGTCCGACGACTCAGCAGCAGTGCGGAATTGAGTTTTTCGTCCGGTGGATCTGATCTATAGTTAGGAGGCAATACATACCAAAAGGTTCGAAGAAGGAACGCACATAAGAGTATATAATCCACCCACCTTTCTGTATAACCTATTCACATTAGTGAAGCGGCTGGATGCATAAGGGAAGTGCACGTTTGGGGAATTTGACATGATCTACAGGAAGAAGTGCTACTATGATATGATGCCCGGTTTTGCTTCTCCCTTACTACACCGAACTCCTTCCCTCGAATTGGAAATATGTTCTCTTTCCCTGGTCGGCAGTTGCTTGCTTTGATTAAGCCAATTGCATTCCGGTCTGAGGGAGAGTCGAGGCATGAAATACGAATCTTTCCCCCACCTTCCAATTCATTCCTCTTCCTTTTCAAATGATCTTGGTCGCCTCGCCGGATATTCAAGAAGGGAGTCTGATATTACGGTCAAGCAGCGGCAGACCTATACTCCTTCATCCCTACCGCCGCTCCGTGGGCTTCTTCGCTGACTTTCTGAGGCTTCGCTCCTTCGCCACGACATTAGTGGCTTAGCTCTTCGCGCTTCCCGCAAGCTTTTTTTTTTTAGAGAGAGAGTAAGGGGGTCGGTACAGAAGATTGGTTCGCTTCGAAAAAGCTCAGCTTTGCTTGTGTTCTTCACCGGCGCTCGCCGGATGTATCACTCATTCCGCTCCTAAGGTAAGGAGTTTTCGGGAACAAGAAGAGGAAGGGACTACATTGAGAGGTGGCTGTAAGGAAACTGCCTCGGCGACTAGCTTTTTGGCAACTGAATGTAACTCCTTAGAACTTTCTATAGTCTTGAAATCAGTCTCAACTGTTTCTTTCATAGCCAATAAGCCAGAATCAGGAAGTGCTGCTACTTGTTCAGAAAACATGCCCTAATAAAAGAGTGCATCCGATACATAGACAGAGTAGAAGAGCGGGTAGGATATCTGGTAAATAGGACAACATTGGAGACGGTGCCGGAATGTTTTTTGAATGTTAGGAAGGAAGCCCACCTTAGGGGAAAACTTCAATTCCTTTCATCTTTAGGGGTCCATTCCCTGATTGAGTCCTTGCCAGTATCTTGTCCAGATTCCTTAGACCCCTTTCTGGCGATCGCAACAATTGACGCTTTTGTTCAGCCTCAATAACATGGTATATGCTTTCAGTTTCCCAACAAGGGGTTGACCGCTTTCACAGGCTTGATTTTCGAACCACTCCAGAGAAAAGGCGTTTTTAACTTAAGTTGTCTATATGCTTCTTAGATACTGTAGGCAGTTTAGTCTTCGCCTTTATTGGTTCAGCTATTCTGGTTGGCGGAGTTCTATTCTGGCCATCAGACGTTGACTGAAAGCGAGGTTCATGTCTAGAAGCAAGTAACTGAGCCAATTTGGATACTTTCGCGATAAGAGATATAATTTTATAATTTTTTCTATTAGTTGTTAAAGAGCAATTCCCAAATTCCTCTTTAAGGATTGGCTGCTCTTAGCGCAATATCCGCTGTTCGTCAGGCAGCTTCGAGAATCAGCCAACTCTGATGACTTTCCTGGCTTGGCTTTATTTCTGTCTTGACTCTATCTGTCTCTGTCTCTCTCTCGACTAGTAGGTCAATCAATATCTGTTATTCCCGCTTCGATCTCTGGTCTGTAGCCAATTCCCTTTCCTGTCTGTCTCGACTCTATGCCTTCACTGCTGTCTTGGTGAAAACTGTGGTAGTGGGATCGGTTCTTTGCTTGCATCCTTCGAAGACATCACCGATATTATCATATAGAAAGAAAAGATGGCGAAATCTTGAGTGAAAAAGGACCAACGATTTATTGCGACCTGCCCAGAATGCCAATACATACTAAAGACCTTGTTCACACAGCAAAGAAAGGCCGGGTGGAGTCAGCTGGCTGCTTCTTGGCCACGCCCCCTGCACGAGATACTTGATCTAAATTCTTAAATGGGAAATTGCATATCATTCGCCGATATACGTATAGTCACATGGGTACATGATATTGGAATGTCATCCAGGTGGCTCGAGCCGCAGGAATTTTTTGCTAAAATAATGAAGGAACCAGCACCCCCTACACTTTTTCTTAGGCTTGTGCGGCTATCATCGTATTATAAGACAAACTGGGTTTGCATTGGTAGCTATGCTTAGCAGTGACATAATTTTTCGTTTTTCAACTCAATCTCATCCCAAACAGTTGTGGCGGAACACGCCACTCAATTTCAAACGCCAAATATGGCGTACTTCAGTCCCACTCACCATAAAAGAGTGAGAAAAAGTGGGCAGAGCAAAGATCGGAAAAAAATAAAAAATGAAGGATTTTTTCGCGTGGTTATTTCGTAGGCCGACGAACAGGCAAATTGAGCCTGTCGATACAGCCCGTTTGAATTATTTAGATGGATTTGAAAGGCTCAAACCGGATCCAGGCGATAGCCATGAGCTCTTGCTTAACAAGGCTTCTCGGTTGATCGATAATTACTTTATATTACATAACTTATCCGTTCCGCCATCACACAACAGTTTGGACGTAGCTCGCCACCTGGAGAGCTTAAATACGGCAACTCCAGCGGGCCTGGGTGCTGACCCCGCACTCAATCTTCTTTTAGAATTACATCATCCTGCCAGTGAGCTTTACATAGAAGCAACCAGACTCCTGCTGTCATGGTTCTAAGGCTCTCTGGTTGGATGGTTGCACGTGCTAAAAATACGGGATATTACGACTCTTCCTTTTTCTGAGAAGAAGGAATGAATGACATCTAAGAAGATAAAAAAATTGTCATTTATTATGTTAGAAGGTGCTAAATTAATCGGTGCAGGAGCTGCTACAATTGCTTTAGCAGGAGCTGCTGTCGGAATTGGAAACGTATTCAGTTCTTTGATTCATTCTGTAGCTCGAAATCCATCATTGGCTAAACAATTATTTGGATATGCTATTTTGGGATTCGCTTTAACCGAAGCTATTGCCCTGTTTGCTTTAATGATGTCCTTCTTGATTCTTTTTTGTTTTTCTAGTGACCCGAAGTTAGCGCAGTGAAAGGGAAGGACTGATTTCACGCAGTTAGCGCAGTGAAAGGGAAGGACTGATTTCACGCAGTTAGCGCAGTGAAAGGGAAGGACTGATTTCACGCAGTTAGCGCAGTGAAAGGGAAGGACTGATTTCACGCAGTTAGCGCAGTGAAAGGGAAGGACTGATTTCACGCAGCCGTTTGGGGGGCCTTTGTCATGGTTAGTTTGCTTTGCTTTGGTTTGGCTTGCTTCCATGATAAGGGGAGGGGGAGTGGTGAGGAGGGCCCCCTCCAACCAGATTACTTTAATAGAAGGATTTTCACGTACAGGAACTGGTTTAACAAAAAGGGCCGAGAAAAACATGATGGATCTGAGACCTTCTTCCTTGGTCTGGAAGGTAGGTTATGTAGGCGTACAACTGTTTCTCGGTTGTATTCGATCACGAATGGCCAAAGAATCTCTTAGTAGTATGCCTTATATTGCCAAAAGACCTTCCCCTTTTGAAAAAAGACTAGTATAGTACAGCACGGATGGAAGCTTTCGCAACCAAGGGTTCTGGAAGAGGTAACACGAAGTGGATGTGCTGCCGGTCTGGATTGATGCCTTTCCTTCTTTCCAGGATTAAGGATCTCCCAAAGAATGACCTCAAGAACAGTCAATGGGGAATCCCGCCATGCCATCGAGGGGCTAGTGTGACCATCCATAGCATACGACGGGCGAGAGGGGTACGTGGTGGCTCAGTGTGTCTCCCAGTTTCAGGTGAGGCTATTCGGAGATCCAGGGCCTGTCCCGATTCCATATAAGGGGCTTTCGCTTCGTGTGGTCGAAGGGGCGAAAAGGCTGGATGCTAAGGCTTGACATGAGTATTCGGTGTAGTCGTTCTTCGCTTGCCGCTCGAGCGGGTCAATAAGCTTTTTTGGTCCATCCTCTCCCAAGGCACTAATCTCTATTTTCGAGCGTAGAGCACCTCCTTCTTCATTATTATAGAATATATAAAACGAAAATGTTGGGGAAGCCCAATACGAGTGTGACTCATCATGTGGCTCTTTACTCCTTTCTTCTTCTTTTTCTTTCACCTTCATCCCCTTTTATATCAATAGGGAGCTACGAGCAAGGCAGCTCTGCTCCAGAAAGAAAAGAAGCCAGCAGGTCCTTTTCCGCTTGATCGCTAACTCATGGGCAAAGCCGTCTTTTGCCGCCCCTCATGCAGCATATGAGCGGATCTTCACTAAAACCGGCTCTATTGGCGGATGGATAGCACCCCTCACTCTGCCATGAGAACAAAACAAAGAAAGCCACACCTTGCAGCTTTGCTCGCCGCCAGTCTTTAGGAACATGAGTCTCATACATTATTGCTCTCACCATATCAAGCAGATGGCGGTTCTTCCTTTCAGCTACTCTATTTTGCTGCGGCGTATGGGCACATGTCCTTTTGTGGATGATTCCAAGAGAGGATAAGAAGTTGGAGACTGAAGTGTACTCTCCTCCTGAGTCAGATCTTTAAACCGTTATACTCTTATCGAACTGAGTTTTGATCATAGCATGGAATTGCTTAAAACAAGAAAATACTAATTATTTTGCTTTCAGCAAATAGACCCATGTGCTTCTAGAAAAATAGGAAATGTAACATGTATCCAGATATCGAATTCACCGGTGCAGGTCCACACACATCAGAATGGACAATATGGAAAGAAAATGAACTCATCTTTATTTAATGAAAAGGTAAGGAATGGCAAGCTCACAACAGGAAAGAAGACTTCTACTAATCTTACAGAACTAGCGGATCGGCACGGAAAGGAAGCTATTGCTCTTTAATTAGCAATTAGCATTACCTAGCTCTACTCTAAGACGCTTATAACGCAAGGTAAGCACGGTTCGGGGGGATTAGATAGAGGGGAATCAGACATGATGACCAACCCACCTCTCCTTCAGTGATCTTATCTTACCTGGTTAAATATATTCTTAGTTAGGCCAGCGGGTTCGTACATGAGTTGAACTATTGGGAGGCCTTATTCCCACTATTCACTCCTACTGCTATTGCTAAAGCAAATAGGGGTGCCATCCCCGCTTATTCCCATTATTTTCACTATTCTCACCTAGGTACCCGGTTTGATTGGCTATGCTAGGCTTGCTTAATCAGGTTTTCAAACCAACTAGTGGAGACCGACTTAAAGGATTTTTCCGAATGATCCGTTAAAAACACGGGGACGGGGTGGACAGCCTGGAAGCGAAACTGTAGCTAGCCTGGCTTGCTGCAAGGGATTACTTTTAAGACTCCAACTGCCACTGAAACTGGATGGCTTGAATTGACTAAAAAGAAAAAGGCTTAAGCTCTTTACCTAACCCTGCCCTGGTAATATGCGGAAATAGGATAGTACATGCTAGGCTAGTAAGATTCAAATGGAAATAGGCTTGGAACTAGATGCCCCAAGCACTCCAACAGGATCTCCAGAGGCTTAGCTTTTTTTCTGCAATTAGATGGGCTGCTCACCTTAAGACTGGATCGAGAAGAGATCTTCGTATTTTGGTAAATTTTCTAGGAGTCATGTTTGTTTAACCTTGAATGCTATTAATAAATTCTACAGCAATAGTCCCTCGGACTCGGAAAGTAATAACGAAAATGGCTAACCCAATAGCAGATTTCCGCAGCTGCCACCGTTGGAACCAATGAAGCAAATGATTGACCCATCATATCATCTGAAGAAACGGAAAATACCAAAAAAGTTCAAATTCACAGCTAATAACATTGATTCAATTGGCATTGAACATAAATAGGAATATTTCGTCTATTAAGGAGTATTCCCCGAATACCTAAAATAGAGATGATCATAGAAAATGTGAAATATTTGATAGGATCCATTTCGGGAACGTGGAATATAAGAGAAATTCAAATGTTATAACTCCAGTACGTCAGGAATGCTATGTCATGTCATTTATAACCCCGGCGTCGGATGCTTGAAGACCCCGCTCACCCGAAGTGATTTAGAAAGATGATTCTTTATCGATGGTGATCGGTCATGGTATCCATAGCCTAATTTCTTTTTCTTCTAATTCTCAACCCTGATCTACACACATCAAATAATCAAAAGTTTCTGTTAGATTCTTAGTATTAGTTGAAAAAAAATGAAAATAAATCAGGTATTTGGTCTACGATTATAAGCCAAAAATGGCTATTGGGATTTTTGCAGTTCACGCTCTCTCCAAAACTTTATTTTTCGTAAGCGTTTACTCACATCAAGTGCGTCCAGTTCATGGTCTAATATGACCGATATTGCGCGTTTCTGTTCTTCGTGAGAGCCGGGAAGACCCAACTGAAAGGTTTCACCGCGATTTATGGCGTCATCAATGAGTGATTTTTTTTCATTTTCAATTTGTGTCAGCTTCCGATCCATTTTTCGCAGTTCCTTTTCGTCTGGGTGGCCCACCCACGATCATTCGAAGGACCCGCTGCATACGCGATCTTCCCAAGATCGAGCTAGTGATATAAAAAGGAAAAGTATTGTCCCGGATCCAGGGACCAAACAATTTCAAAAAAGTTTGGCAACTTTTTCTAAAAGTGATTGTAGTAATTCTGGTTTTATACTATTTGGAATCGACGTTGAAATACGCGACAGAAGACTGTATAAATTGGTCCAGAAAGTACTGAATAGTACGTGACTTACTGGAATCATCTCCAGTCCTACCTGAAGTGAAATATTTGATAGGGAAGAAAGGCTACAGGGTATCTGACCCCGATGACATAGGGACGGTTAGGCTTGTTGGCTGGTCCATTAAAGACCAGTGCTGCTCCTGGCCCTAAGGCCAGCAACCAGTGATCCATTCGGTTAACCACATGTTCTTTTTACTCGCGAAAAGGGTGCCTGTAAAGCAAACTAAGAGCAGGGAAGGAACTAGGGCGGGCATAAGCTCACCAATTAGGATGCGTGACTGACGCATCTTTTTTTTTCAAATGATCTGGGCATTTCCCTTTGGGCTGGGAGGGTAACCACTAGGGAAGGGCACCTGCTCTCCAATTTCTATTCTTTGTTATCTGTACCGAACTTATCTGTTCCAAACGCCTGAGAGTAATTCTTTCGATTCAGTAGAGCGAGAATCCCCTTTTTAGGAGTATACCGGGGCCATTCTTCTAAGAAATAAGAAAAGTAGGTCAATAGTTGACTCTTCACACTTACCCCATCTCAGCTTTCATTGAAAATATCGTCAATAAAATGATCAAAAAACCGTTCGCTTCTCCCTTCCTCTCCTCTCTTTCAACTGAGAAGAAATAAGGACCGAGTCTTGCAGATCTGCTGCTTCAGATTCATCGAGCTGGGTGCTGCTTCCTTCTCCTAGTTTTGTTTTTTTTTTTTTCGGTGATCTCATGGCTTGGAAGGCCAGAAAGATAGAAAATAGGGTAGGAATGGGCTAGGAGGTTTTTGAGTGGGTTGGGGTAGACTCGGCTGGGGCTTAGCTTGGGCTCGGTCCTTCACTTACTTAATAGGAGAGCAAGTAGAAGTCAAAATGTGAAGAGCTTTTTCTCTTGATATTATAGGAAATTTCCCCTTCTCAGACTAGTTCAAAACTAAGAGAAACAGCTTTCAAAGCAAGAAGCAAGTGGAAGAATGCGCAGTTAGAAGGACAACTAATTGAGTTTTGGGGTATCCCACGTATGAGTGGCGGGTATCAGTCACTAGGCACATAGGTAAAGGTTGAAAACCGTTAGCAAGGCTACGAACCTTCTCAAGGGCTTATAGAAGAGTGCTTGCTTCTCATATCAATAGTATAAAGATACCCACGCAACAGAAGGAGCCGCTAGAGAATAGGGTGTGGGGGAATGTGCTCTCATGTTAAATAAAATGCCCTCTTGCTGCGCTTAGTTTAATGGGAGTGAAGTCAGCCAGTTCAGTGAGCCGAGGGGAGTCGGAATAAAGTAGTATCTTTTTCACAATCGCCGATGCTAAAGAAAAGACAATAGGAAATGGAAAGACTAGTGTCTAGCATATAGCTTCTGATTCCTCTTTCGCGACTCTGAACGAATGCCTCCATCTGTAGCCTATTCTACCAGCCTTTTTTCCGCAAGGAGAATGTCGTAAAATGTCCTTTTCAAAGAGCTCCTTCTCTGTGCTCATTTTTTTTCCTATTCTTTTTACTATTGAATCAACCTCCCCCAATAACTAGCTAGCAGCAATCAGTCACCTCCCTAACAGCGAAAAAGGCGCAAACAGCTTCTTCTATTCCGCCAAGTCCCCCCATCTCGCTTCCTAGAAAGCCATTCTTGCATTCGGGAGATACCTTGACTTGAATATTCAAGATCTTGGCATCTGCACCTTCTTTAGGAAAGTCATCAGGCATAGAGAAAATAGTGCTTTGGGTTTTTCGGCGGGGTATCGCCACGCGGCTTAATCCCGATCACTCCCTCAGGAAGAGGTAAGAGGCAATAATAGAGCGCACATCAGAGAGTACTCCCCTTTCTCTAAGAATAAGGGCAAGCCCTTTGCGGCCTTTCTTAAGAGATAGAGCAATCGTCACTCGCCAGCTCAAAGCTGACCAGTATAAAACCATGTTGATCTGTCCTCGTTTACGCTACCCCACTGGCACTAGCTTAACGCCCTTAGACTCGTCTTTAACTGGCTTATTTGTACCCAGCTACATGATGGCAGTCTCCTCGGCCAATCCTCACTCGACAGCCTAGTCCTTGCTTAGGCGATCGAAGTGAGGGGCGAACCACTATCTCTTGATAGATCTGAGAAGACGCTTGCTTTTTTCCCAGCAAAAGGTTACCGTTTACAGCTCAATCCGTAAGTTCACACTAGTCAGTACAGCTTTTTATTGAATTGAGTTTAGTGAAGAGAAGTTTATAAAGGAAGAAAAGTGACAAAAAAAACTTGGCGGAAAGCTCTTAGGAGGGAAAAGCTCCTTCCTATTACCCGTTCTATTCTAAAAGAAGCTCAGTTAACTAGATTGGATTAATGATAAAACGTGTATTCAATTCAACCATGCGCATGGTCTCCCCTAAGACTGACCTCTTTTCCAAATGAACCGAACCTCGATACCACATTCATCAAAAGAGATTACGGCCATCTCTCTAGGTTGCACACCCCCTTAGATCGTTCTATTCGTGCTTTGAAGACCCCATTGGTCCGCTCCTTTTAATGGACATTCTTAGCCGTCCTCCGAGGGTTAACACCCCATAGATCAGATCGTGAACTATTAATAATGAAATAAGGATTGAACAGTTTTTTAATATGTAGTTTGTAGAAAATATTTAATAAATCTTTCTTATTTGAAACCCAATGGAATGGGCCAAGCGAAGGTTTTCTGGCTTAACGAGAGCTGGTTTGAGCCCACGACGATCTGTAATCGACGGGCCCGTCCAACAAAGTCCTACAAATGAAGACTTGGGCCTATCAAGCCTGCTTTCCTCGATGAAAGCCCACAGAAGGGGCCAAAGGCATTGACTGAAGAAGGGGGGCAAAGATATATTCGCCTTTGACTCCTTCTCTGCCTACTGACTGCTACTCGGCCAGATGCTTCCTATGTCATTTAAGAGGAGGAGTTAACAATACATACTTACCACTCAAATCCTGTTTGTTCCAGTTTACGGGTGAAGCCTGTGAAGCCATCTGCTTTGCAGCTTTTCTTTAGAATGGACAAGAATCCCCTGTAATTGCTATTGAATCCCACTGCTAGAATGGAAAGAATCCACCTGCACATGAAAAAGGACGTGAGGGTTTTGGTTTAGGCTTTCCTTGCTTTGCGAAGGAAGCAGGAGTTGGAAAGCTAGCCAAACCAGGTTTCTTTCACTCGGATCTTGTCACTTCTGAATTGCCCAGAAATCGGATGTTTCACACTAAGGAGTACAGTTTGACATCGGCTGGCATTCTTTCTTTTAACCAATAACCTTTCCTTCGTTCTTCTTACGGGATGTCTTCTAATTAAAAATAGATAGTAGTAGTAAGCCAGTTCGGGAGCTGTCCAATCTGTCCTCTCACTCTTTCTTTTTCCATTCCCATCGGGATGTTGCTAAACTGCTTTCGGTTTTAGGCTTTATGCTTGATAGTTCACTTTCTAGGGTATATATAAAGTTGTGGTATCATACGATATTTAGTGCAAGATCAACCCCAAAAGAAAGAGATCGGCATCCAACCTTCTTTTAATAGAATAGCTTAGTTCCAAGGGACAAGCCCTTGCTTAGTTTCTTGCTTCAGGAAGACTTTTTCCTTTCTTTGAAATTGAAGTGGAAGTCTTCATAGTAAGGTATATGAAGGGATTAGAACTAGAAATAGAAAAGCTTCTAGTAGAGTCAAGCACGGATGGTACTGTTTCTTTTCTTGAATTTCTTCTTTTGTTGAATGAAGTATCACTCGAGAAGGAATCATAGTGTTTGATTTGAGAATAGTCCAGCCTCCGATAGAGGTGGCACCTGTCTTTCTTCAATTGTGATCCCCCGTAATAGAATCAATCCTCTACAAGAGAAAATTCTAGCCTAAAGAAGTAGAGTAGGTATTTTGCCCCAGATCTGGAAAGATTGCTAGAAGCCCGCTGGAAAGCCCGGAGAAGTTTTCTTTCTGGTAAATAGATAAAAAAAAATGCCACCGGTTTGGACTTTCTTTCATTTTCTAGCTAGAATAGGAATCAGGAAGCCTAGCCTGGCGAAAGAGTTTGATACTTTCCCCGCTCTAGTTTCTATAAGGGCAGGAGAAGATTCAGCCTAGAGTAGGCCCCTACCCTAGTCAAATAGGAAGCCTTGCCAATAAGTTATTAAAAGCTCTACTAGTAGTAGGAATCTGAAGCCGGGATGGTCTATAGTTATTTATAATAGTGTTACTGGATTGAGAATCCTGTTGAAAGGGAAGGGCGAAGAAAGAAAAGATTAACCCTAGTCAGCTTTCTTTACCTGTCTTAGCTTCAAAGCTTCGTTTTCGAGAGGGCGTCTAAAACAGCCGTATGTTTGGACACGACGAACAAAACCAATGAAAAAAGAAGATGTCTGGTCTCGGTTAAGCCCGAGGATTCTCTAGACAAAGAAGAAGATAAGATGTGGGCTGTTGATCTGCTGGTGGTACTCGATCAACTGGTCGCTCCTCTAGGTTCTTTCTCTCCAACCAAAAGCGTGTGTCGAGCCCTGCCACCGTGCCCGCATGGTTCAGAAGTGAGTCCTAAGGAACTCGCAGAAGCAAAGAAGTGGTGGCAGTAAACTGGGTCTTCAAAGGGGAAATTAAGTTAACTTCCGAAAAAATTTTGGACTTAGTTACATCCTTTCCTTTATGTTCCATAAAATGAAAAATTCGAGCGTTCCATCGCAAATAGCCTTCTCGTCAGCCCTGTACTCTGCTTCAGCACTAGAACGAGCAACTCTCACACTCCGTTTTTGGACCTTTCAAAAGTGACGAGAAAAAAACCTCTTGCAGTAGCCGGTGTCGGCTAGCAAGTTTCTCTCTCGTAACTAGACAAAGCATTATACCGTATATCGCCTCCGGTGCTTAGATATCGTTATTGCATAGGTAGTGTAACGACCATCGACGGTCCTAAACCCCTACCCTCATTCCAGCCGAGTAGCGACTGATTGAGAGCTCCGTTAGGGCAGGAGTCAATGGCGATCCCATTCAGCTTTGCGGGTAAGGGACGACAGCCACCTTAAGAGACCTTAACAGCTATAAAAACAAAGTGGATCCCCGAGTTGGTTATTATCATATAGAAGAGGATTCACAGCTCTTTTTAGGATCCCTCGGTGGTAATCTCACTCGAGAAAGAGATGCTAAGATGTACACGTTAGTTCCGATAGCATTACAGTTCATAATGAAGATATATCAAGTGCGTGCATTTTGGATCTTTATAGGTAACATTTCTTGACTAACTCGTCCCAAGCAGACGCCCAAAAAGTTCCCATGCCTTTCTTAAAACCAAGCTCTTTCTTATAAGATTAGGAAGACAACGTCTTTCTTCATTTTTTAGAGCAAAGAAGTGCAGAACGCGAAAGAAAGCTATCTTATGGATAACCAATCCAATTTTCAAATATATAGTTGGCGAAGACTCTTCCCCAAGAAAATGCGGTCAAAAAAATGGAAGATCGGAACATGGGATGGAATAGATTCTTGATACCAATTCGGATTACCTATTTTCAATTGTTGTGCTTTCTTAAATTGACATACCCTATACAAGGNAGAGGTGTTGGGATCTACGCAGATTTCCACTGCAGTGAGGACGGCGCAAGACTTTTCCTCCGATATAGTAAAGTGTGCAGAGTGGGATAGACTCTGGAAAGATACGGAAGAATGTTTGAGCCTACAAGCTGTGGCTACCCATCCCGACTTGGAAGTGGGAGTAGCCAGGAAAGAGGCAACGAGGAGGGTACCAGATAGGAGATTCGACGCTCTTCCGAGCAAAGTAAAAAGGAGTCGGATGCTTGGTCCATATCGAGAAAAAACGTTCGTATGGAACGGATTCCGATGGGTTCGAGCGCTGCCAAGGACACGGAACTCAGCACCACCTACCCGGCAAGGTACTCAACCTTTGGAAAGGGTCTTCTATGTGAATTTGCGAACAACCCCAAGGGTGGTATGAATGAAACATAGTTTGAATAGGGGCAAGTCTAGAGCTGTGGTATGGAAAATAGAATGATAAAAATAAAACCTAATCTTTTTACTTAGTCAGAGTCATTGTTTGACCGTTTCTATGATAGTGCATGACTGCTTTCTTATGATGAGTAGTGCCAATGGCATAGGCACTCGCCTCTCTGTCCTGTATGAAGGAGCATCCACTGCGGCTTACTACTAGGGTATGGATTCAAGTCAATGAGCGGGTCTCTCAGAAAAAGGACCTTATCTGTATCCGTCTCTGTTACTCGAACTAGCCACCCTTGGGAACGCGTGTCCCCTTTTCCCCTGCAATGAAAGGGCGGAATGGCTTAGGCCTTGCCTTTTTGAAAGAAGAAAATGGAAAAAATGCCTTTGAAGGAAAAAATACAATAGAGAAGATAGCCACACCCTGTGTGATTTCTATCTTATGCACAGTCAGAATAGGGATGCATTGGAGACGAATAAGGGCAGAAACTGACATGACATATTTCTTTCCCTGCTCTTATAGTTAGCGCGTAGTGGGAATAGCCCCTTCCATTGCCTGAAAGCCAATAAAAGAGTGCCTCACGTTCACTGAACGCTGGGGAAGGAAAGGCACTGACTCTCGCCTCTATGCTATAGGCAGTGGAGACGCTGCTCTTATACTCAAGTATAAGTAGTTAGGTTCTCCTCCGGTAGTCAAAAGAGAAGTCTGAAGTTCCCCTCTCTTTTATCGTGGAAGAAGAGTGCAGATATAAGGATACCTCCTAGATTGAAGAAGCCGCACTCCCATCCAAACCTTATTTCTTCCGGTTTAAGCCTTATCAGTACGCCTGGGAGCTGTGTTCTTCCTGCCACTACTGAGATTGAATGACCTTTTTTGAGAGGATAGCTAGCCAAGCTGTCTATCACTGACTGAAATCCCGAGCTTTTGAAAGAATTTATATCATGATTGACTACTATATGTATGAAAGTGCTCGACCTTAAACTTGACCTACCTACCGTAGATAGATGCGATGATTTATGGCCCTCGAGAATGCTGTCGCTAACCTGTTAGGGGGCCCAGGGAGTACCATGAGTTGATGTGTAGAGATAGGACCGGTCGAGCTATTCTATCCTTCTCGGGGTGAGTTGCGAAGCTAGTTCCCGAGTTCTTCTAAATATAAGAAAAGCAGATTAGTGTAGAACTGCCCAATCCATCAGATGTAAGCACCTACTGTCCTTCTCAGCCAGAGAACTCACTTATAGAAGAGCTTAGCTACAAATAAATCTGACTTGAATAAGAAAGGGCTCCAACTCTTCTAGCATTTCTTTTCCCGTCCAAGACCACATAAAGAATAATATAAAAAGGAATGGATCCCCCGTTTTTCCTTCCCTGAGGTGAGAGCTTTCTTTACCGAGAACTAGGCTTTTGCTTCATCAGATGCTTATACCCTTATGTCACTGAATTTTTTTCCTTGCCTTGGGGGATACACCTTCTTTACGAAAAAGATGATTCTTATATTTATTTATTTTATAGAGTCTAAGACGGATTTTTTTTAGATGTGTGGTACCAATTGTTCTGATTTAGCACCATCAGCTGTCTCCTCTACAGCACTGGATAAAGGGACATCCGATTTTTTCGTCTCAAAAACCAATCCAACGAAAACATCCGACGGGGCGCCTACCGGCGACTCTAGTTTTTCTTTCTTTTCTTCTAGTTGTAGTGCTAGATTCGTTTCCTATTTACGGATCGAATTCGTATTCCTTTTTCTCTTTCTGATAAAAAGCCCCTATGGGTCTTTTTTTGGCTATCCTTTTCTTTCGGCCTCCAGTCTGACTATGATAGATAAGGGGAAATCCAATAAAATAATGGAACAGAGGTTTGTACCTCTCTTCAACCACTCCTGTCCTGGAGCAAGCTTAGCCAGCCATCCCATCCTTGTGGCAGGAGCCCTACAGGTCACTTGAAAGCTGACTACTGGCAGTGTAATTTCATATTAACGAAGGCTTTCCATCCATGAAAAAAAATAACGATTGGGGACTTCTTAAGTGGTACCTTCCCTCTCCGGAACCTTTTTTACCATTTCCTCTCAGACCATGACCGGAGTGCTGATTGCTATTGGCTTCGGCTGGATGTGTTCATCGCCACTGGCATCATGTGGTTTACGTCACTAGATCCTTCTCTTTCTTTGACTTGAGTACTTGAACTGGATTTCTTAAAAAGCGCATAAGATGAGTTGACTAGCCTGAAGCCAAGGAAATGTAAATTGGTTACGAAAGCGTTCCCCCGCAAGAAAGAAGCGGCTCTTTCCACGGCGGAGTCACTATTGACTCTATTTTTTATTATAGTAAATCAGTGTATCAAGATGTCAATCTGAGATCTTATTTCGGTTCGATAACGTCCACCTACGAGACTCACCTTTGGCTTTCGTCTCGGTAGGTGTATTATTCTACATTTTCCCAAAATTACATTCATTCATTTCTTTCTTCCCCGTCGACCACGACGACTGAAACGGCGCGAAAAAAACCAGACCCGGAAAGGGGAAGGGCCGGTGGTGGACATTCGGGAAAGTCGGCCGATCAGGTGTCTTCATTTAAGCGACAATACAGAAGAAGAACGAAACGAAGTGAGAGGCCGGGAGGCAGAGAAAAGAGTCGAGTCGATCAGGCTCGACGACCGAGAGAAGGAAAACGAAATCAGGATTTGGCCGAAAAAAGAAGCAAGGCTATGGATACTATGACCGATCACCATCGATAAAGAATCATCTTTCTAAATCACTTCGGGTGAGCGGGGCCTTCAAGCATCCGAAATACGCCGGGGTTGTAAATGACATAGCGTTCCTGATAGAAAATGACAACTCCTTCAGAAAAACGAAGTTATTCAAGTTCTTTTGCCCAAAGAAGTCCCGCTTCGACGGCCCGACGAGTCATCTACTTAAAAGGACCCTCCCTTCAGTGCGCCTCTCCTTGAATTATTCGGTCATGCAATATTTTTTGAATATAAAGAACCAAATTCATTTCGACCCCGTCGTAGTTCTCAATCATTTCGTGGCACCGGGCGTGGCTGAACCATCTACAATGGGGGGAGCGAATGCACAGGGAAGAAGCTTAGATAAGAGAATACATTCTCGCATCGCTTTTTTTTGTAGAAAGCTCGACCAGCGAAAAAAAGTGTTTGGCCGAAGCCAAAAAGAGGTTGACTCACTTCATTCGCTTGGCGAATGATCTTCGTTTCGCGGGAACAAGAAAAACCACCATCTCGCTCTTTCCTTTCTTCGGTGCTACCTTTTTCTTTCCAAGGGATGGGGTTGGGGTGTATAAAAACCCTTTTTTTAAGGATGCCCGGAAAAAACTCCTAGGTCAATTAAGGATCAAATGTTGGAACCTCATGGGTAAGGATAAGGTAATGGAATTGATAGAGAAATTCATAAACCTAGGTAGGATAGGAGAATTGATAAAGGGAATAGAGATGATGATAGAGATCATACTGAGAAACAGAAAAATTCCGTACGGGTACAACTCTTATTTGAACGAAATGAAAAAAATGCGATCTTTATTGTCTAATAGAACAAACACTAAGACCTTAATTGAGTCGGTCAAGATTCAATCTGTTTATCAAAGTGCTTCTCCGATTGCTCAAGACATCTCTTTTCAACTGAGGAACAAAAAAGATCATTTCGTTCCATTTTTACTAAAATAGTGAAGGATATCCCATTAGTAATGAAAAAGGGGTGGAGGGGATCCGTATATGTTGTTCAGGTCGATCAAAAGGCGCAGAAATAGCTAGAACTGAATGCGGAAAGTATGGAAAAACTTCTCTTAATGTATTTAACCAGAAAATCGATTATGCTCCTGCGGAAGTATCTACTCGTTACGGAATCTCAGGTATCAAAGTTTGGATTTCATATAGTAAAAAAAGGGGGGGACGTGCTATATCCGAAACGTAAGCTTAAGGAAAAAGCATTTAGGCCCATTTGATTTTCCCGATTCTGATATAGAGGTCTTTTTTTTTGGTCAACCAATTTGGAGAGTTTGCTTTTACACATTTATTTGTCTGGGGGAAACACAAAAGGAAAAGAAAAGCGCATATGGCACAAAAAAGGAAATCCGATTTCGGTCAGACTGGATAAAAATTGTAGTTCAGATTCCAAGTGGTCACGTATATCTTCTCTGCTTCTGCTTTTCCTTCGCAGAATGCTTTTCAGGGGGGTGATGACCTATTTTGGACATTTGTTGTGGGACTGGAAGGGGGCTGCCCTCCTTCTTGCATTGACAGATTGGATCGAGTGGGTCTTACCAGTCATAGGTGATCTTACTCTTTCTGTCGGAGGCGGTGCCAGCTCTTCGAAGCGACCGCGTTTCGATCTAAATCTTCCTCCAGCTGAAGAGCTTGAGTCTGCCTCAACCTCGGCCCCGGAAGACCCACAACCTCTACCTCTCTCGATAGCGGAGCAGGTGATTCGAAATCGCTTAAAAAGAGGAGGAGGAGCACATGTTCCTGATGCTCAACTATTAGAGGAAGTGCGGGCGATCGCTCGATGCAAAGGGCAGATCGTCGATCGGATGTTTGAATTGGATATCGAATCACCTGAATTTTGGCGACAGCACAGAGAGGCCATTATTCAGGATTCAATTCTTACAACGAACCAAACCGAGTATCCTTCTCGCCTACTGTTGCGGAAGCTTGCCGATTTGAGGAACTCAAATGTCCACACTTCCGCGACTTATCGGAACATGTTGAAAATCAGAAAAAAGTTTCATGAGCTTGGAACTTTGAAGTTTTAAGAAAACTCCTTTCTTTTTCGGGATTTTATTAATTAATTTTTTTTTCGGAAGACCTTCACAAAGATATCCAAATGCTTCTGGAAGTCTATTTGTTAAACTTAGGGTAGACTACGCCTTTTGGTTCGAGGACCCGTTGGTCAAAGGAAAGGGAGGTCCTGATTCCGAGACAGAGCCGTATGACGCGAGAGTGTCACGTACGGTTCCTTTGAGAAGGGTGTGATACCACCACCTATCAGGCCCGACGAGCGGTCCACGGAGCTGCATCCCTACTCACCTGGTCCATGCACATCGCTCTCTCCAGGAGGTTGGCTGCCTATTCTAGATCTTCCCATTTTCAAGAAGATCCCGGGCTCGATCTGGTTTAGTATCAAGGTGATTCTCTTTCTCTTTCTATATATATGGGTCCGTGCAGCATTTCCACGATATCGTTATGATCAATTAATGGGACTTGGCCGGAAAGTCTTCTTGCCTCTATCATTAGCTCGGGTAGTCCCGTTTCTGGTGTTTTAGTCACCTTTCAATGGCTCCCTTAATTATGTGCGAGGAATTGCCCTCTTGAGTAATGGGAAGCGGGCTAGTCCCCGAAAATGCCCTTCCTTTGTCGTTGGGGAAAAAAATCTTCCTTGCCTGTTCCTAGGAACTCAGTAAAGTGACCAGTAAGTCAGCGGGCATTGAGTCAGGCAGTCTTGTACAGGTCTAGAGTAAAGTGAGGAATGAAAGGTTCTCGCTCTTAGCCTAGGATAGTCTCAAGTAGAGGTGTTACAGGGAAGGGAGTTAGCAATCCAAGCTCATTAGGGACCCTTTTTCGACGAAACGTAAGGCTACGAAGGCATGAGATGCAGTTCTTTAATCATTCCAGTCAGAATTGAAAGTCCGAAATCTTCTATTTTTATTTTCAAAACTGGAAAGGAGGAAGACTGCACGCCGCCCCTTTACTGGATTGGCTAACTCACAAAATCTCTTTTTTAAGATAGAGAACCTGCTGAGAAAAAACCGGCCATCTCATTTAATATGAGCCAGGGAAATGGGTTCTGAGCCTCTCCGTCTCCTACTCCCCCTTATCTCAACTAGAAAAAAAAATGAAGAAATTGACCTTTCAGCCAGTGTAGGGCGAGTGGTGGCAATAAAAATCTGAACTTTCTGGAATAGGAACCAAAATAGGAAAAAAAGTGGACACACCCGCAGGGAAACCCATCTCGAAACCTGCGAGTTGCCCAAAACCCTTTTTCTTGCTTGCCTTCGGATAATAAAATAAAGACTAGTTGCTTTAACCTGCCTTAGTTGCCTTAAGGCTTGTCTTTTTTTTTTTTTTTATAACCTTGTTACTTTTGAGCTACCCTTGCCTGAAAGCGGAAGAGGGAGGCTACTCCCCTGTTAGAAACATCAGAAGTTGCTAATCAACAGAAGTAAGCACCCCAGAAAGGGCCTCAAGTCAAGGATCTTAGCTTAGAAGCGGGTCCAAGTACCATGCCATCCCCAGCCAACCACTCCACACAAAGAGTCCAAGAGGGGAGTTGGAGTCCTTGGAATGGAAGAAAACGAGGCTTTAGATGCTTCCAAGATCGAAAGAATAGAGGACCCGCCCAGTCCTCTATCTCAGTCTCAACAGAAGTTAAGAGGAAGGACACAGACAAAAGAAAAGACAGAAGCTGAAATAGCTAATTTAAGGGTCCCCGGCAAAAGCAAAAATAAAAGTGCTATCGTGGAACATTAGAGGCATAGTCTGTCGGAGGAAAAGACAGACCATCAAACAGTTTTGCTTATCAAGGCAAGGCTAGTATATTAATATAACTTTAATATAAACTAGATAGAAAGCCAGAAATTTTCAATAAATGGGCGCGGACTCAATAAAAAAAAAGTTTGTTTTTTTTTTTTTCCAAAAAGTGTCTAAGAAGAGATGTATTCACTGTAATCT